>CM055120.1:67085760-67140760 GCA_029206835.1 Rana muscosa
TATATATAATATTATACATTGTATTAAATATTCCTAATAAAAGCGTAAAAGGATAACTGAACTATTGCAAATAAGAAATAATTATATTGCTAAGAAATATATTAATTATTTGCTTGAGACATAGTTTCAAACATGAATGTTTTAAACATAAAAAATAATAAGTATTTTGAATGTGAATATGTTCAGTAAATTAAAATTAAAATAGAAGACAAAACAAACTAAATATAAAAAAATTAAAAGAAAGCCTGAAAGAAAACCTTGGAAATAGAAGTAAGAATGGCTCCAATTTCAGAGCACCCTCTAGTGTTCATATATAATATTACCACTAAAATAAACCACTATTTATCTTTCATACAGCCTGTCTGTCACATGTGTAACTCTGCAAAAATAAACTTTAGACACAACAAGAAAATATACAGTGCCTTTGATAACTTAGGGAAAACAAATGTAGCATCTGCTCACAGTGGATAAAATGTAGATATATACATTAGATATTAAAACTTTTTTTTAATTCATGTGTAAATTTATAAAAACAGGGTCAAATGCAGGTACAGTTGTCTGCTTGAATTTGACCAAATTTACCAACCAGCTGGCAGCATGCCACTCTGCTATAGCTGTGATTATAATAGTATACAACGTGGGGTGCAAGGGGTGAAGGCCACAATATGAAAAAAAAAAAGGATTTCAGGATAAAGTCCTTGCTGGCAGCACAGGAAACATGTGGTGAGTGTGAATGTAGATAATGCGGCACAATATGTCTCCAGAGCCGTCAATAGCAAATAATTGATAAGGTCAACAAATCGCAGCATGAAAATAGGCAATGGTAATTTTTTTAGACATGTGCACACTGAAATATTTCGTTTCGGAATTTCGTTATTTAGTTACTCCCGAAATTCGTTTTTATTTATTTAGTTTTTCGTTAGAAAATGCATTCGTCCGAAAATCTGAATTAATTAAGGTCGAATCTGTCATTGAAGGCTCATGGTGTCTGTCGAATGTTCAAAGAAGATTCGACGGAGCATCGAAACTGTACGACGCTGCAATCGTACATTTCCGGTCGAATGTTCCGCCTACAAGCTATAGTAGAATTCTAATGTTGTATGACTAGTAATAATTATATTTATTAATTACTATTACTAGTCAACAGGGATGAGCCGAACACCCCCCTGTTCGGTTCGCACCAGAACCTGCGAACAGACAAAATGTTTGTGTGAACTTTAGAACCCTATTAAATACAATGGACTCGAACGTTCGAAATCTAAAGTGCTAATTATAAAGGCTTATATGCAAGTTATTGTCCTAAAAAGTGTTTGGGGACCTGGGTCCTGCCCCAGGGGACATGTATCAATGCAAAAAAAAGTTTTAAAAACGGCCGTTTTTTCGGGAGCAGTGATTTTAATAATGCTTAAAATGAAAAAATAAAAGTGAAATATTCCTTTAAATTTCGTACCTGGGGGGTGTGTATGATATGCATGTAAAGTGGTGCTTGTTTCCCGTGCTTAGAACTGTCCCTGCAAAAAATGTCATTTTTGAAAGAAAAAAAGTCATTTAAAACTGACTCGCGGCTATTAATGAATTGTCGGCTCCCGGCAATACATACAAAAGTCATTGATAAAAAAATAAAAAAAAGCGTGAGGGTTCCCCAGAATTCAATTACCAGGCCCTTCAGGTCTGGAATGGATATTAAGGGGAACCCCGCCGCAAATTTAAAAAAAAATTGACGTGGGGTTCCCCCAAATATCCATTCCAGGCCCTTCAGATCTGGCATGGATTTTAAGGGGAACTCCACCCCAAATTTAAAAAAAAATGTCGTGGAGTCCCCCTAAAAATCCATACCAGACCCCTTATCCGAGCACGCAACCTGGCCGGCCGCAGGGGAAAAGGGGGGGCCGCTCTCTCGTCCCTCCTGAACCGTACCAGGCCACATGCCCTCAACATGGGGAGGATGTCCCCATGTTGATGGGGACAAGGGCCTCATCCCCACAACCCTTGCCCGGTGGTTGTGGGGGTCTGCGGGCGGGGGGCTTATCGGAATCTGGAAGACCCCTTTAACAAAGGGGACCCCAGATCCCGACCCCCCCTATGTGAATTGGTAAGGGGTACATTGTACCCCTACCATTTCACGAAGAAAGCGTAAAAAAATGTTTAAAAAAAACACACAAACACCTTGAAAAAGTCCTTTATTTAAAAAAACAAAACAAAACAACATTCCAGCGGTGAAATCCAGTGTCCCGCGGCGATCCCGATGTCCAGCGCTGTCCTTCATTGGTTGTGCCTGAGCGGACCTGATGGGGAACTCCCTCTCAGTGTTTTAAATGTATAGACCCGCCCCTTCTAAAGTTCCCCATCAGGTCCGCTCAGCGGACCAGATGCGGAACATGAGAAGGGGCGGGTCTATACATGTATTACCAAAGTGAGAGCAGTCCCCCATCAGGTCCGCCCCCTCGGTATGTCAGACCCGCCTACGTCATTGGCTTGAGCGGGGAACTTCCTTCACTATGTAAATTTAAATTACACAGTGAAGGAAGTTCCCCGCTCAAGCCAATGATGTAGGCGGGTCCGACATACCGAGGGGGCGGACCTGATGGGGAACTTTAGAAGGGGCGGGTCTATACATTTAAAATACTGAGAGGGAGTTCCCCATCAGGTCCGCTCAGGCACAACCAATGAAGGACAGCGCTGGACATCGGGATCGCCGCGGGACACTGGATTTCACCGCTGGAATGTTTTTTTTTTTTTAAATAAAGGACTTTTTCAAGGTGTTTGTGTGTTTTTTTAAACATTTTTTTACGCTTTCTTTGTGAAATGGTAGGGGTACAATGTACCCCTTACCAATTCACATGGGGGGGGCCGGGATCTGGGGGTCCCCTTTGTTAAAGGTGTCTTCCAGATTCCGATAAGCCCCCCGCCCGCAGACCCCCACAACCACCGGGCAAGGGTTGTGGGGATGAGGCCCTTGTCCCCATCAACATGGGGACATCCTCCCCATTTTGAGGGCATGTGGCCTGGTACGGTTCAGGAGGGAGGGGGGCCGCTCTCTCGTCCCCCCCTTTTCCCCTGCGGCCGGCCAGGTTATGTGCTCGGATAAGGGGTCTGGTATGGATTTTTAGGGGGACTCCACGCCATTTTTTTTTACATTTGGGGTGGAGTTCCCCTTAAAATCCATGCCAGATCTGAAGGGCCTGGAATGGATATTTGGGGGAACCCCACGTCAATTTTTTTTAAAATTTGCGGTGGGGTTCCCCTTAATATCCATTCCAGACCTGAAGGGCCTGGTAATTGAATTCTGGGGAACCCCCACGCTTTTTTTTTTTTTTATCAATGACTTTTGTATGTATTGCCGGGAGCCGACAATTCATTAATAGCCGCGAGTGAGTTTTAAATGACTTTTTTTCTTTCAAAAATGACATTTTTTGCAGGGACAGTTCTAAGCACGGGAAACATGCGCCACTTCACATGCATATCATACACACCCCCAGGTACGAAATTTAAAGGAATATTTCACTTTTATTTTTTCATTTTAAGTATTATTAAAATCACTGCTCCCGAAAAAACGGCAGTTTTTAAAACTTCTTTTTGCATTGATGCATGTCCCCTGGGGCAGGACCCGGGTCCCCAAACACTTTTTAGGACAATAACTGGCATATAAGCCTTTATAATTAGCACTTTAGATTTCTCCCATAGATTTTTCGAATTTGCCGCGAACACCCCAATTTGTTCGCTGTTCGGCGAACGGGCGAACAGGCAATGTTCGAGTCGAACATGAGTTCGACTCGAACTCGAAGCTCATCCCTACTAGTCAACCAACATTAGAATTCTTCTATAGCCTATGGGCAGATGCATTTAACCAGAAATGTACGATTGCAGCGTCGTACAGTTTAGCTGCACCGTCGAATCTTCTAACTTTCGACAGACACCATAAGCCTTCAATGACAGATTCGACGTTTGTATGTTTTTCGATGCTTTGTCGAATCTTCGTCATTCTAGCTATTTTACTGCTCCTCCTCTTTGGTTACAATCAGCCAATAACATTCATTATTATCATTATTTTTATTTTACTTCCCCCACCCAATTCCAGCAGTGATCTTTTCTCTCTATGTCGAATCTTTACTCTCTATAATGTCAAATCTTTTCTCTATATAATGTCGAATCTTTTCTCTCTATGTCGAATCTTATCTCTCTATGTAGAATAATCTTGGACTAATAGAGTTAAGGTTAGGCACATTCGACCACAGGTTCAATAGACACAGATTGTTATTGTCGGCGTCACGTCGAATCTCCTATCTATATCGAACTGTTGTCACAACGAAAACGAAAATAAAGCATTTGTTTATGTCGGATCTTTCGGTTTTCGGATTCTGTGCTTTCGTTTTCGTTTGTTAAAACGATAACGAAAATACCTGAAATTCGGACGAAAATGCATTCGGACGAAAACGAATGCACATGTCTAGTAATTAGTGTCTCGTAGTGGTGTAAGAGCCAGCAGGAAGAACCATGTACAGCGGGAACTAGATATTCAACATACCTGGAGGTGTTAGATACCTGCAGCACTTGGGGATCTTCATCCAGTGGCATTTTTAAAAGCAGGCCCCTGAAAGGGAAAGTATAAACTACATGTCTTTTTTTTTTTTGTTTCTTTAATTTACTTTTTAGTGCATGCAATAAAGCTGAGCTCTAACAGATATAACAGACACAAATTACTACAACTCTGTAATCATTTATATGAATAAATGTATTTTTTATTCTTATTTATTGATTTATTCCAACATATATTACATACATTTATACATAGACATTAAAACACATATGCAAGGTAAGACATTTACTCGATCTCAATTCATCCCCTGCCTGTAAATATATCATTCAAATTCGTTGCACTATAAGAAAGATCTAGATATCCTGTAAATGTATGTTTTAAAAGCAAGTGCCCGAATTGGACCTGGTGTCAGCCTCTTGTGGTCCTTGTATAACATGACTGGAGAGTAAAGGAAGAAGCAGCAGAAGGAGCCAAACTGCACAAATACAAGCGACAAATTCATTTACATATAGTGCCGGGGGGGGGGTCCCCTTAGTCTGCCTGTAAAGTGGTGCATCTGTAGCATGTTGCAACAAAAATGACATTTCTACATTTATATTTCTAAAGAAAAAACAAAACAAATCAAATCACATTTAAAATGACTTGCGGTTACAATTGCCGGCACTCGGCTGGTGAAAAGAAAAAAACGGCATGCCCCCCCTAGTCCATACCAGACCCAAATCCATGGATTTTTTCTTCTTTTTCGGGTCCAGCGCTCTGGCAGCGGCATGATTCATGATGGATCTATATCGACGGACACTGTTTTTATTTTTTAATAAAGGAATTGTCAAGCACTGTCTCTGTGTTTTTATTACTTTCTGACACTTTTTTGGTGAATGAATAGGGGTACTATGTACCGCATACTCATTCACGTAGGGTGGGGCTGGGATCTGGGGGCCCCCTTGTTAAAGGGGGCTTCCAGATTCCGATAAGCCCCCTGCCTGCATACCACCCACAACCACAGCCCAGGGTTGTGGGGAAGAGACCCTTGTCCCTATCAACATGGGTACAAGGTGCTTTGGGCACCCCCCGCCCCGAACTCATGCTTTGACCATTCGCCCATCTCTACCCAGTAGTAGTACACTGTCAAAGAAACCATGCACTGAACCAGTTAGAAAAGACAAACCTAATATATTATCACCTTATATAGTTTGTAGCTATGTAAGCATAGAAATAGATTAACAAAGGTAATAACACAATTTAGCATACACGGTGATTAGTAATTAGTACTAGATATAGGATGAGACTTGGCGTACAGATCAGCATAAACAGTAGCAAGGTCACCTAAAGTGAAGCAGTGAGCAGTAATAAAGCTTAATTTTCTGAACATATTAACTATACTGCCAAAACGCATTGACTTACTGGATTCACACTCATCCATAGAAATTAGGGAAATGGGATAAAGGAGCAAAGGAGACATGCAGAATGGCTTTACATGAGGGGGAAGTAATTTTATGTTGTCCTTCTGCTGGCTATGTTGGGGTCCTTTAAGAAGCATTGATGCACTTAACCACAGTTTTAGTAGACTAGCATGCAGTATAGGTAAAGTAAAGGTTCACTAGGTGCTGTACTACTGTTGTTACTGCCTCCAGTAACTCAGTCCCTGCGAGCAGTGTGAACAATGGGCAGTTACCTCTCACCAGTCCCAGTGGTGCGGTGGTGATTTCTCGTTGTAGGAAGGGGGTCCCTTCAGTCTCTTCACAGGATACCTCCAGAGATTCAGCAGAGAGAAGGAGAAGGTGAGAGGATGCTCTGGTCCTCCTGCAGCAACAGTGCAGATGCAATCGCTGCAGTCTGGGCGCTGCCTCAGGTGTCTTCACTCATGCAACATGCAACAGATGTGCTCACATCAGTTTCCTCAGTGCCAAAAGGAAGCAGTTTGTACAGTATTCTGCTAAAAGCTATTCCACCACTCCCCCCTCTACACTCAAATTACCAAAAGCACCCTGAGGCAAAGAGTCCATGAGTCTTATTCTATGGCTACTGTCCTGGATAGGGATGAGCTCGGTGTTCGAGTCGAACATACGTTCGACTCGAACATCGGCTGTTCGATCGTTCGACGAAGATCGAACGATTTGGGCCGTTCGCGCCTAATTCGAGTGACGCGAACGGCCCACAATGCACTACGCCATCGCAGTGTCATCCAGGCGCTGTGATTGGCCAAGCATGCACTGTGACCCCGCATGCTTGGCCAATCACAGCGCCGGCAGCGAGGAGAGCAATGATTGGCCACAGGCAGGATGCCTGTGGCCAATTATTGCTGAGGGTGTTTAGTACACGCCCCACACTATAAAAGGCCGCCAGCACGGCGGCCTAGTGTAGTGTGTTCCGGAGCAGGGAAAGAGAAGCATAGGCAGGGACAGTGACATTTATTTTTTCTTGCTTAACCTGGATTCCTTTAGTTTAGGGAAAGAGAAGGATAGGTAGGGAGAGTGTCAGTGTGTTTTACTGTGCGAATCCTTGTTTCTAGGGACAGGGAAGGACAGTGAGGGAAATTCTACTTGTGCTATAGTGTGCTAAAGCATTGATCATCAATCAGCTTTAAAAAAAAAAAATTCTAGGGACAGAAAACTATAGGTAGGAAGAGTGTCAGTTTCTTTCACTGTGATAATCCTTGTTTCTAGGGACAGGGAAGGACAGTGAGGGAAATTCTCCTTGTGCTATAGTGTGCTAAAGCATTGATCATCAATCAGCTTTAAAAAAACATTTTTTCTAGGGACAGAAAACTATAGGTAGGAAGAGTGTCAGTTTCTTTCACTGTGATAATCCTTGTTTCTAGGGACAGGGAAGGACAGTGAGGGAAATTCTACTTGTGCTATAGTGTGCTAAAGCATTGATCATCAATCAGCTTTAAAAAAACATTTTTTCTAGGGACAGAAAACTATAGGTAGGAAGAGTGTCAGTTTCTTTCACTGTGATAATCCTTGTTTCTAGGGACAGGGAAGGACAGTGAGGGTGTGCTAAAGCATTGATCATCAATCAGCTTTAAAAAAAACATTTTTTCTAGGGACAGAAAACTATAGGTAGGAAGAGTGTCAGTTTCTTTCACTGTGATAATCCTTGTTTCTAGGGACAGGGAAGGACAGTGAGGGAAATTCTACTTGTGCTATAGTGTGCTAAAGCATTGATCATCAATCAGCTTTAAAAAAACATTTTTTCTAGGGACAGAAAACTATAGGTAGGAAGAGTGTCAGTTTCTTTCACTGTGATAATCCTTGTTTCTAGGGACAGGGAAGGACAGTGAGGGAAATCCTACTTGTGCTATAGTGTGCTAAAGCATTGATCATCAATCAGCTTTAAAAAAACATTTTTTCTAGGGACAGAAAACTATAGGTAGGAAGAGTGTCAGTTTCTTTCACTGTGATAATCCTTGTTTCTAGGGACAGGGAAGGACAGTGAGGGAAATTCTCCTTGTGCTATAGTGTGCTAAAGCATTGATCATCAATCAGCTTTAAAAAAACATTTTTTCTAGGGACAGAAAACTATAGGTAGGAAGAGTGTCAGTTTCTTTCACTGTGATAATCCTTGTTTCTAGGAACAGGGAAGGACAGTGAGGGAAATTCTCCTTGTGCTATAGTGTGCTAAAGCATTGATCATCAATCAGCTTTAAAAAAACATTTTTTCTAGGGACAGAAAACTATAGGTAGGAAGAGTGTCAGTTTCTTTCACTGTGATAATCCTTGTTTCTAGGGACAGGGAAGGACAGTGAGGGAAATTCTACTTGTGCTATAGTGTGCTAAAGCATTGATCATCAATCAGCTTTAAAAAAACATTTTTTCTAGGGACAGAAAACTATAGGTAGGAAGAGTGTCAGTTTCTTTCACTGTGATAATCCTTGTTTCTAGGGACAGGGAAGGACAGTGAGGGAAATTCTCCTTGTGCTATAGTGTGCTAAAGCATTCCTCATCAACCATCTTTGAAATCCTTGTTTTTTGGACAGTCAGGGAAATTGTGGTTGTGCTATTCTGTGCAAAAGCAATCATCCTCAACCATATTTAGAAATCCTTAAGTAAAGGGACAGAGAAGGACACCTGAAGGTAGCCCTTATTGCTTTTTTCCCATCTCCCTGCAGGCCATCTATTAGAATGTCTGGAAGGCAAACAAGGAGAGGCAGACAGTCAGGAGGCAATAAAAGAGGGCAAGCAGGCTCTGTGTCTGGGGGCAACAGTGCTGGTCGTGGACGCGGTGCATTGTCATCAGCACATGGCCATGGGACACGCTTGTCCTTCTTTTCGGCAGCTGGACATGTTGAGCCACATCATGCCGAAGACTTGGTAGAGTGGATGACCAAGCCCTCCTCCTCCTCCTCATCCTCTCTCACCCAGGCTCAGGGTACTGGCAAAGCAGCTGCCAAAGCGTCCTCTTCCCTGGTATCAATGTCAGACTCATCATCAGTCACTCCTTCCCTAGACCCACCATGTCCTCCTCCTGAGGAGTCCCCCGAACTGTTTGAGCACAGTGTTGGGTACATGCTCCAGGAGGATGCCCAGCGTTTCGAAGGGTCTGATGATGAAACCCAGCTACAGGAAGGCAGTAGCGTGAGAGCAGACAGAGGGGATGCTCAAGAAGGACACCAATCTGGCAGTCATGTTCCAGCAGCTGCAGCATACTGCCAGATTGGCTCCAGTGATGAGGAGGGAGGGGATGATGAGGTCACTGACTCCACGTGGGTGCCTAATAGGAGAGAGGAGGAGGAGGAGGATGAGGAGGAGGCACATCTCCAACGAGGCAGGATGCCCTTTGGTGGCCAGCGTAAGGGCAGTACACCGACGGAATCACACCGCAGAGCTCCGCCTGTGCAGGGCGCTGCCTCTGCCCGTCATTCAAAAAGTTCTTTGGTGTGGGCCTTTTTTGAGGCTAGTGCATCAGATCGCACAGCTGCTGTTTGCAACATATGTCTCAAGCGTATATCGCGTGGCCAAAACATCAGCCGCTTGGGTACCACATGCCTGACCAGACATATGTTGACCTGCCATGCAGCTCGTTGGCAAGCCTACCTCAAAGACCCACACCAAAGAACAAAGCGGACCTCTCCTTGCACCGCATCAGCTGGGATCTCCAACCCCACTATAACTTCAGTCCTCTCTGAAACATGCACTGAGAGGAATGAAGGTGTAGAATTAGGTGTGTCACAGCCAAGTACTTGCGGCCACTCTGCTAGCAGTACACCGACGTCCGATTCTAGCAGGCAAATTTCCCTGCCCCAGCTGCTGGACCGTCGAAAGAAGTTCACTCCCAGCCATCCACATGCCCAGCGGTTGAATGCTAGCTTGGCTAAATTGCTAGCGCTTCAACTGCTGCCTTTTCAGTTGGTAGACTCGGCCCCCTTCCGTGAGTTTGTGCAATGTGCGGTTCCTCAGTGGCAGGTTCCCAAACGCCACTTTTTCTCACGGAAGGCTATTCCGGCTCTCTACCGGCATGTGGAAGGCAATGTCTTGGCCTCGCTGGACAGGGCGGTCAGCGGTAAGGTGCATATTACCGCTGACTCATGGTCCAGCAGGCATGGACAGGGACGTTACCTTTCTTTCACGGCCCATTGGGTCACTCTTTTGGCAGCTGGGAAGGATGCAGGACAAGGTGCAGTAGTGTTGGAGGTTGTTCCACCGCCACGCCTCCAAAATGCTACTACTGGTTGTGACACACCTCTCTCCTCCACCCCCTCCTCTTCTTCTTCCTCCATGGCCTCTTCCTGTGGTTTGTCCTCTGAACCAGCGGTGCTCCGTAGCTGTTCAAGGGGCTACGCAAGTACGCAGGCAAAAAGATGCCATGCCGTGCTTGCGCTGGTGTGTTTGGGGGACAGAAGCCACACTGGGGCAGAGGTCCTGTCTGCTCTGCAGGGCCAGGCCGAGAGGTGGTTGACGCCACGCCAGCTTAAGCCAGGAATGGTGGTTTGCGACAATGGCACCAACCTCCTCTCCGCCCTCCGACAGGGACAACTGACCCATGTGCCCTGTGTGGCTCACGTCCTTAACCTGGTGGTGCAGCGGTTCTTGGGCAGGTACCCGGGCTTACAGGATGTCCTGAGGCAGGCCAGGAAAGTCTGTGTGCATTTCCGCAGATCTTATAATGCCAGTGCTCGCCTGGCTGAGCTGCAAAAGGAGTTGAACCTGCCCAAGAACCGCCTTATATGTGACATGCCCACCAGGTGGAACTCAACGTTGGCCATGCTGCAGCGGCTGCACACGCAGCAGAGGGCCATCAATGAGTACCTGTGCGACTACGGCACCAGGACAGGGTCAGGGGAGCTTGGTTTTTTTTCTCCACGCCAGTGGGGCATGATCAGGGATGCATGCACTGTCCTGGCACCATTTGAGGAGGCCACGAGGATGGTGAGCAGTGACAGTGCATGCATCAGTGACACTGTACCTCTTGTCCACCTGTTGGAGCACACGCTGCGTGGAATAATGGACAGGGCACTTGAGGCAGAACAGAGGCAGGAAGAGGAGGACTTCCTTGCCTCTCAAGGCCCCCTTTACCCAGACAGTGTTCCTTCTGTCCCACCCATCGCACAGGAAGAGGAGGAGGAGGAGGAGGAGGATTGTGTCAGCATGGAGGTGGAGGCTGGCACTCAGCATCATCAGCAGCAGTCTTTTAGGGATGATTTTCAGTCCCAAGAAACCAGTGGACTTGTACGTGGCTGGGAGGAGGTGGCTGCGGATCATGTCGTCCTTAGTGACCCAGAGGACTCCGGAGCGAATGCCTCAGCAAACCTACGCTGCATGGCCTCCCTGATCCTGCAAAGTCTGCGGAAGGATCCTCGTATTCTTCGGATCAAGGAGAGGGACCATTACTGGCTGGCCACTCTCCTTGATCCACGGTACAAGGGTAAGGTTGCGGACCTTATGTTACCGTCGCAGAGGGAGCAGAGGATGAGACAACTCCGGGAGGCCTTGCAGAAAGGTCTGTGCAACGCGTTCCCAGAGACTGGGAGGTTACAAACTCCTGGTCCTGGACAACGAGTTGCTGAGGCTTCGGCCAGTCAAAGAAGGAGCGGTGGGGAAGGTGGCCGTCTGACCGATGCGTTCAGACAATTCTTTAGTCCGCAGCCCCAAAGTATGATCGGTTCCAGCAACCATCGCCAGCGTCTGATAAACATGGTGCAGGAATATCTAGGGGCAAGGTCAGACTTGGACACCTTCCCCACCGAAAATCCTCTGGCTTACTGGGTCTTGAGGATGGATCACTGGACAGAGCTTGCACAGTATGCAATTGAGCTACTGGCCTGTCCTGCATCCAGCGTTCTTTCGGAACGCACATTCAGTGCTGCTGGAGGATTTGTCACGGATCACAGGGTGCGCCTGTCCACCGACTCGGTTGATCGACTGACTTTCATCAAGATGAACCAGTCTTGGATCACCACCAGCTACCACACACCTGATGCTGATATAACAGACTAATTGATTTTAACATGTCACATCCCTTCAAGACTGATGCTGATGCTGAGTGCCTGTGCTGTTATGTTGACTGGCTATCCTCCTCCTCCGAGTCCTCAATGATACGATTGATGATGATAGCTTGGAAGATCATTTTTGTTTATGGGTGCCGCCACCAGTGGCTAAGACCCAATTTTTCAGCCCCTGTTTTACAGGGGCGTGTAATTACAATTTTTTTAGCAATAATTTGCCATAGGGCTCATTGCTGTGCTCCAAGTACAGTATCTGTGAGGGGTTGGAGTGTTGTGGCACCAGTGCCTAAGGCCCAATTTTTCAGCCCCTGTTTAACAGGGGCGTGTCATTACAATTTTTGAAGCAATACTTTGCAACAGGGCTCATTGCTGTGCTCCAAGTACAGTATCTGTGAGGGGTTGTAGTGTTGTGCCACCAGTGCCTAAGGCCCAATTTTTCAGCCCCTGTTCAACAGGGGCATGTAATTACAATTCTTGATCTAATAATTCACAGCAGGGCCCATTGCTGCACCCACCAAGAGTAACTCTGAGGGCTTACAGTGTTGTGGCAACGCCACCACCACCACCACCACGAAAGGCCCAATTTTTCAGCCCCTGTTCAAAAGGGGCATGTAATTACAATTCTTGATCTAATAATTCACAGCAGGGCCCATTCCTGCACCCACCAAGAGTAACTCTGAGGGCTTACAGTGTTGTGGCAACACCACCACCACCACCACCACCATGAAAGGCCCAATTTTTCAGCCCCTGTTCAACAGGGGCATGCAATTACAATTCTTGATCTAATAATTCACAGCAGGGCCCATTCCTGCACCCACCAAGAGTAACTCTGAGGGCTTACAGTGTTGTGGCAACACCACCACCACCACCACCACCACGAAAGGCCCAATTTTTCAGCCCCTGTTCAACAGGGGCATGCAATTACAATTCTTGATCTAATAATTCACAGCAGGGCCCATTGCTGCACCCACCAAGAGTAACTGTCAGGGCTTACAGTGTTGTGGCACCAGCACCACCATCAAAGGCCCAATTTTTACTACCACTGTTCAACAATTATATGTAATTAAAATTCCTGATATAATAGTTGACAGCAGGGCGTTCCAGCACCAACCAAGAGTAACTGTGAGTGCTTACAGTGTTGTGCCAACACCAACAACTAAGGGGCCTATTTCTGCAGAGTATATACGGCAGGTCCCTACTTTCAAACATCCAACTTACAAACGACTCCTACTTGCAAACGCAAGAAGACAACAGGAAGTGAGAGGAAATCTACCCCTTGGAAGGAAAATTCTCTCCTGTAAGAATTAATATGGGAGAAAGGTGTCTCCTCTGTACTGATGCTTTATCAGCAATCCTTGTTTCAAGAAAAACACCACATTTCAAAAACAGTTGTCATTGGGACGGAAAGTGAGGTGAAATGTTCTGAACAGGGGCACAGACAGCAAAACAAATGTTACAGGGGTGATAACCCTTACCTATGTTTTCCAAAAAGTTTAAAAATAGATTTTTGGGCTGGAGCTACACTTAAACAATGTACCTGTTCAAAATTACAAACAGATTCTACATAAGAACAAACCTACAGTCCCTGTCTTGTATGCACCGCCTGTATACGGCTGTTCAGAGTATATAGGGCCTTTTTTATTTTATGTGCGGGGTTCCCCTTAATATCCATACAAGACCCAAAGGGGCTGGTAATGGGCTGGGGTAGGGGGGGGGGGGTCATGGGGTAGCTATGCCATTTTTCTTAAAGATTTTCATCCATATTACCGGGACCAGACATTACATTAAAGCCGCAAGCAGTTTTAAATGGCTTTTTTTTCCTTTAGAAGTGTCATTTTGTGCAGGGACAGTTCTAAACACGGGAAACACGTGGCACTTCACAGGCATACTTTAGACACCCCCCAGGTACGATATTTAAAGGAATATTTGACTTTTTTTTTTTCACTTTATGCATCATTAAAATGACTGCTCCCGAAAAACGACCGTTTTTAAAACTTCTTTTTGCATTGATACATGTCCCCTGGTGCAGAACCCGGGTTCCCAAACTCTTTTTAGGACAATAACATGCATAATAGTTGTTATAATTAGCACTTTAGAATTCGAACGTTCGCATCCATTGTATTTAATAGGGTTCTAATGTTCGTACGAACTTTCGGTCCGTTCGCGGGTTCTGGTGCGAACCGAACCCGGGGGTGTTCGGCTCATCACTAGTCCTGGACTTTAATTCCCAACATCCTCAGCATTTTGCATAGAAATCCATAGGCTTTTTTCTTATAGTTGTCCCTCTGCTGACTAGAGGGGATAGTGCAGCAACATTCAGCAGGCACTGCAATTTCTTCATGCCCTACTTCTCTATATTATAGCCTGGTACACAGACAACAGAAAAATAACCAGGCAGGAGTTTTAACACTTCCCTACTCTATTTAAAAGTAAAACAATGGTTTGGGCCATACATACTATTAGGGGGCTATTTGTATGCATCTTATTTACACTGTAGGCTAATGCACTAGTAATTCATGTTATTGTTAAATACAGCCAGTTGACAGGGGTCTTTAAATTGGTTAAAAATTTAATTTCTAACTACCTCAATACCAGACACTTTCACCCCCTTCCTTCCCAGGCCAATTTATAGATTTTAGCCTTGTCACACGTTTAATGACAATTACTCAGTCATGCAACACTGCACTCAAATGAAATATTTAAAAAAATGTAAACAGATAAAGCTTTCTTTTGGTGGTATTTAATCAGCACTGGGTTTATTTTTTGGTAAATAAACTAAAATAACCGAAAAAAACATATTTTTCTTTGTTTCTGTTTTAAAATGTTACAAATAAATAATCTTTCTTCATAGATTTAGGCCAGAATTAACTGTGCAACATTTCTTTGGTAAAAATAACCCAATTAAAAGTATCAAATTTTTAGTCTGTAGGAAAGCAATAGAGTCTACAAACTATGGTATACAATATCTCACAAAAGTGAGTACACCCCTCACATTTTTGTAAATATTTTATTTTATCTTTTCATGTGACAACACTGAAGAAATGACACTTAGCTACAATGTAAAGTAGTGAGTGTACAGCTTGTATAACAGTGTGAATTTGCTGTCCCCTCAAAATAACTCAACACACAGCCATTAATGTCTAAACCACTGGCAACAAAAGTGAGCACACCCCTAAGTGAACATGTCCAAATTGGGCCCAATTAGCCATTTTCCCTCCCCGGTGTCATGTGACTCGTTAGTGTTACAAGGTCTTGAGTGTGAATGGGGAGTAGGTGTGTTAAATTTGGTGTTATCGCTCTCACTCTCTCATACTGGTCACTGGAAGTTCAACATGGCACCTCATGGCAAAGAACTCTCTGAGGATCTGAAAAAAAAGAATTGTTGCTCTACATAAAGATGGCATAGGCTATAAGAAGATTGCCAAGACCCTGAAACTGAGCTGCAGCATGGTGGCCAAGACCATACAGCGGTTTAACAGGACAGGACACTCAGAACAGGCCTCGTCATGTTCGACCAAAGAAGTTGAGTGCACATGCTCAGCATCATATCCAGAGGTTGTCTTTGGGAAATAGACTTATGAGTGCCCCAAGCATTACTGTAGAGGTTGAAGGGGTGGGGGGTCAGCCTGTCAGTGCTCAGACCATACGCCGCACATTGCATCAAATTGGTCTGCATGGCTGTCATCCCAGATGCACAAGAAAGCCCCGCAAACAGTTTGTTGAAGACAAGCAGACTAAGGACATGGATTACTGGAACAATGTCCTGTGGTCTGATGAGACCAAGATAAACTTATTTGGTTCAGATGGTGTCAAGCATGTGTGGCGGCAACCAGGTAAGAAGTACAAAGACAAGTGTGTCTTGCCTACAGTCAAGCAGTGGTGGTAGTGTCATGGTCTGGGGCTGCAAGAGTGCTGCCGGCACTGGGGAGCTACAGTTCATTGAGGGAACCATGAATGCCAACATGTACTGTGACATACTGAAGCAGAGCATGATCCGCTTCCTATGGAGACTGGGCTGCAAACACAAACAGACCTCCAAGAGGACCACTGCCTTGCTAAAGAAGCTGAGGGTAAAGGTGATGGACTGGCCAAGCATGTCTCTAGACCTAAACCCTATTGAGCATCTGTGGGGCATTCTCAGACGGAAGGTGGAGGAGCGCAAGGTCTCTAACATCCACCAGCTCCGTGATGTCATCATGGAGGAATGGAAGAGGACTCCAGTGGCAACCTGTGAAGCTCTGGTGAAATCCATGCCTAAGAGTGTTAAGGCAGTACTGAAAAATAATGGTGGCCACATAAAATATGAACACTTTGGGCCCAATTTGGACATTTTCACTTAGGGATGTACTCACTTTAGTTGCCTGCGTTTTAGACATGAATGGCTGTGTGTTAAGTTGTTTTGAGGGGACAGCAAATTTACACTGTTATACAAGCTGCACACTCACTACTTTACATTGTAGCAAAGTGTCATTTCTTCAGTGTTGTCACATGGAAGATATAATATAATATTTACAAAAATGTGAGGGGTGTACTCACTTTTGTGAGATACTGTATATATTTATATATATTTGAAAATCGATCAGTCCTGATGTACTGACAGCTTATCGCATTTGTTAAAGTCCTAAAATGCCAGGAACGTACAAATATCTCCCAAATGGCTCCTTTTTTGGAAAGTATTACCTATTACTAGGTTATTTAGTAAGAGGTGTTGATTTTTAAATATTAATATTTAATATTTAATATTCAATTAATATTTAATGATTATTGATATGGTTTAAATAAGAGTTCTTTTTGACAAAATTTGATAACTTCAATATAACAAGCATTTATTAAAGAATTAAGGTTATTAGTCTATCTAATACACCGCAAACATTTACAGTTTTTGGCAAGGGAGTAAATATTAGTTTCAAACACAACGTATATACATTACATTACAAATAGACAGACAAACATAGGAAAAATGCAAGCATAAGGGGTAAGTGCTGGGAGATGGTCTTAATAATTACCTATAATGAATCCTGGGCCCAGGTTCTCTCATCTCTCTCTCTCTACTGGATGGGGGGTCCTTTTATGGAGCCCTCTCCCATTGACTAACCCAGGGCGGCTACGATTGGTTGTGGTTATTTCTCTCCTCCTTCCTGCCGTTATATTAATTTCCCACCCTAGCCCACTCTTTAGTGATAATTGGATTTGAAGATAAATTAATTAAACCGGAGGTCGTTAACTTCCCTTGAAGGGGGCGCTTAGCTATGCATGGAACTAGCCAGGAAGAATTACCACTTAAATGGATATGGGTGTTAATATGGGAGAATACACACGCCTTTATCTAGAGGATAAAAAACGGTGCCGCATAGACTACCAGTTTCAGATGTGATCTCTTTTCTAGCTTGTTGACTACTAAGTTATCTCGTCAGACCCTAAGACTCCGCAGCTCTTGTTACCCTGCATTCATGCATATTCAAATAAGAGGACAGGTAATTAGATTGTCCTCAAGCCCAGCTTGTCAGCCCAGTTTAACCCTTTGCAGACCCACATATTTCCTACTCTAAATTATATATATACATATATGTTACAGATATTCCCAGTTTACAAGGAAATTATACATAAAAATTCCTCATAAGGCAACAGATGACCCCTTGTGGCCCGTTGAGACAGAAAAGACGAGGCCACACTTAAGTGAGTAATTGTTTATGTCTAATTTCCATTAAATTGTTAAGTTTCTCCCTCTGCCATCTTAGAAGTCGGCCAAGATATATCTCCATGCCCGTCATGAAAATCAGTACCCCACATTGCAATATGAGAACACCTTTTATTCCCATTTCCACCCAGGTCCTAGTTGTGACTAAGCTGAAATCCCCAGCATGTAAAAGTTCATTCAAACTCTTCCCTGTTTTCACCATATCATTACAAATATAAATTATATGGGTAACCTTCCTTGCAAGCAAATTGTGATTTACTGACAGAGTATCAATTTTTTACATCAAAATGGGGTATGTATGTGGTAGGATCTGGGACATCAGGGGTACTCTCGATGATATAGTCTTCTGTTAACACTGGTATGGGGGTTACTACAGTTTCCCCACTAGTAGTGTACTCCTGTGGAATGAAGCAAAAATTTGGATAGGGTATTGGACACGACTGACCCCCATAGAGAAATGTCTGGTGATTGGTAACGACACAGTACAGTCCATCCATGTGGTAGGTGACCCTTGTGCTTGGTGTTCTCCATTTTGCCAACTTCACTGGGCAGTTTAGCTTACATCTCACTTGGCTGGAGGTGGTTGGCATGGACTGGTTTCTTGAGGTGGTTGGCGTGGACTTTCCAGTTGGGGGTCCCTTGCTACTTTGGCTGTGGGAACTGGGTCATTGCTTAGACCACAGACTGGAGTGTCCATTTCGAACACATCACAACGGCATAAGTATCTATTGTCTTTGACAGTGCAGCAGGCAGTGTGTGGTGCTTTCCATCGCCCTTGAACTTGAATGAGCATTTTGGGGAGGTGCAACCTTTCCTTGTACACGTCATTTTCGAGGTATCCGAGGGAGTGTATGGACGCCATTGTGTAAAGCAGTCATCTTGTGGATGGAACACGGGCAGCGACATTGTGAAGGACACGTACAGTAGGTCACGGTATGTGGGCAGTGACTGGCTCTTCTTGAAAGCAAATGGCCCTCTATTTGGGTTGTGGTGTCACTATCCCTATATTTCAAATTGTGGAAACTGGCACAGGTTTGCACTTGTCTCCAGAATGTACATTCATTCCACCACTAGTATTAGTGTGAGTACAATACCACTGGGTAAGGTCTATATCTTTTACTTTCCATACGCAGTGCATTATACCTCTTTGCCCATACCATCCTCTCTAGCTTCATGTTATAAACCGTAAACCTTTCCTCCTCTGCAAGCCCCTCAACACCCTGCAGAACTGGTTTCAGCACTTGCCGACCCTCCTTCTGTTAAAAATTTCCGATATGCCTGCGAATTGCTGACAAATCGGCTCTGTTCCAAATTGACATGCCAGATCCAAAAAGTCCTGGGATGGATGCAAGTATGCTGTCCAAACCCTTTGTATGTACTTACCGAGGCCGAGATGCCGAGAGTGGTTCACCTTTGCGACTTGACGCACTCCACCCCCTGGAGTTGAGACAGGGAGTGGATGGCGAGAAGCGGCACCGGCTACCGGCAGGTGGTGGGTACTTGTAGACGGTCCGGTAGTGCTGAGTAGACTGAAGAAACAGGCTTCAAGCAGGAACTAGCCGGATTGGTAAAGTTCAAACAGCAGGAGATAATGGAAGCCGGTGCAGGTTGAGTCCGGGTTGCAATTGCAAGGTAACAGTCCCGGCTGGGGGTCTAGCACAGTAAAAGGCAACAAGTCCAGAGAATACCGGGAACCAGGCAGGAGTTCAAAGGAAATGCGGAAGTCCAAAAGGTACAAGCAGGAGGTCAAGGATTGTAGACAGGCAGCAGATCCGAGTCACAGGCCGAGGGTCAAACACAGGAGAAGGCAGAAGTCCGTATAGCAAGCCGAGGGTCAGGTCCAGGAGAGAGATCAGAGGAGTCAAGCCAGTCCGGGTCACAAGGAGATTTTCAAGATAGTTTTCCAGAGTCTTGGGTATACAGGAAAGCTGACAAACCAGCAACTTGTCAGTGCAACTGGGTCTCTTTAAATAGGCCCGCCTGGATTCCTATTGGTGCGCTTCTACCCGAGGACGTAGAAGCGCCGTCCCGCGCATGCGCATGCGCCGAAGCATCATTCCGCCGCGCGTGCGCATTGGGCGCTGATTGGCGCCGTTGGACGGATTTCCCTGACAGTGCCCCCCTCCTAGGGGCGGACTCCGGACGCCCAGACTAGACATCAACTCGGGATGTTCCTGGTGAAAGACTCTAATTAGGCGGGGAGCATGTAGGTTCCTAGATGGTTCCCAAGAGTTGTCCTCTGGGGGATACCCCTTCCATTTGATTAAATACTGCAACTGCCTTCCTCTTTTCCTGCAGCCCAAGATAGATTCCACCACATACTCATCTTCACCATCAACCTCCACAGGTGGAGGAGGTGGCTCATCCCTTCCCGGGAAGGAGCTGGAGACTACTGGTTTCAACAGAGACGTGTGGAAGACCGGGTGTATCCTGTAGGAGTCGGGCAGTGCCAATTCAAAGGCCACAGGGTTGATTACTCGCTTGATTTTAAAAGGGCCTATAAATCTTGGTCCCAATTTCCGTGAAGGGATCGGCAATTTGAGGTTGGTGGCGGAGAGCCATACTTCCTCCCCAACTTTGAAGACTGGATTTTCCTTCCTACCCTTGTCATAGTGTCTCTTGTAAGACTCCTGGGCGTTTTGCATCATTTCCTGGAGTCTCAGAAAATTAGATTGAACAAAGGCTATCCGATCTTGAACAGCAGGAACAGAGCTCTCCGGAATGTCATCAGGGAGGAAGGAAGGATGGAAGCCAAAGTTGGCCCAAAAAGGAGTTTGACTGGTGGCTGAATGCACCGAGTTGTTATATGCAAATTCAGCGTAGGATAATAGGGAGGACCAATCGTCTTGTGAGGCTGAGCAAAAACAACGGAGATATTGTTCTAGGGTTTGATTGGTTCTCTCTGTCTGTCCGTTGCTCTGGGGGTGATATGCCGATGATAGGCAAATCTTGACTTCTAAAGATTTGCAAAGTTCCTTCCAGAATTTCGACGTGAATTGAACGCCTCTGTCAGAGGTGATGCTCTTAGGCACCCCATGGAGCCTGATTATCTCCTGAAAGAAGGCTTTGGCTGTATCTGCAGCAGAGGGGGTACCGATCATGGGCACGAAGTGTGCCATTTTGGAGAGGCGGTCAATTACGACCAGAATCGTGGTAAAACCTCCAGAGGGCGGTAGATCTACAATGAAGTCCATGGACACATCTGCCCACGGACGTTCAGGGATAGGCAAAGGTTTGAGTAGTCCCCAACTCTTGGTTTTGGGTCCCTTATACCGTTGGCAACGGGTACAGGAGGCAACATAGGACTTACAATCTTGTCTCCAACCAGGCCACCAGAAGGAGCGAGAGATTAGTTCCATGGTTTTTTTGGTTCCAAAGTGACCAGCTAGTTTGTGGTCGTGGAAAGTTTTCAGAATCAGTTGCCTTGTTTCCAGAGGGACGAAGACTTTACCTTGGGACCAGAGCAAGTCATTATGCTTCTCTAGGGAAGAGGTTACTTGGTCAGGACAATGCTTAGAGGCGGCTTTTATGGAGGTTAGTAGATCAGCCTGTGGGATGAGCAGAAAGTTTTGTGCTGATAGGATGGTACTTGGTTCCTCTGCTTGAGGGGTCTCGGGAAACATCCTAGAGAGTGCATCCGCCTTCACGTTCTTGGAACCGGGCCTATAAGAGATATGAAAGTTAAACCTGGTGAAGAAGAGGGCCCATCGGGCTTGTCTGGGTCGAAGACGTTTTGCTGTTCTCAGATATTCTAGATTCTTATGATCCGTGAATATCATGACAGGGTGAGGGGCTCCCTCCAGAAGGTATCGCCATTCTTCCAGGGCGAATTTGATAGCTAATAGTTCCCGGTCTCCGACGTCATAATTACGTTCTGGAGAAGTTAGTTTACGAGAGGCAAAGGCTACTGGATGAAGAAGGGATTTGGGGCCCTGCCTTTGAGAGAGGATGGCCCCAGTGGCTGACTCTGAAGCATCTACTTCCAGAGTAAATGGCAGTAGCGGATCTGGATGCTTCAATACAGGTGCCGATGTGAATGCATTTTTTAGTTTATCGAAGGCATCCTGAGCTTCCGGTGACCAGTGAAAGCGGTAGCCCTGGCGTGTCAGTTGGGTTATAGGTGCCACAATAGAAGAGAACCCCACAATGAACCTCCTGTAGAAGTTGGCGAAACCTATAAACCGTTGTACCCCTTTCTTGTCTGTTGGGGCTGGCCATTCCTGGATAGCTTTGACTTTCTGCGGGTCCATTGCGACCCCATTGGTAGAAATAATAAATCCCAAAAATTGCACAGTGGTTTTCTCAAAGTCACATTTCTCGGCCTTGAGGTAAAGTCTATGTTCTCGGAGAATAGTGAGGACCTTGATGACATGGATTCGGTGCAGTTCAAGGGAGGACGAAAAAATAAGAATATCGTCTAAGTAGACTACTAGGAAGTCGTCCAAGTGTTCACGGAAAATGTCATTGACCAGGTGCTGGAAAGTAGCTGGGGCGTTGCAAAGCCCGAATGGCATGACCAAGTATTCAAAATGACCGAACCTAGATCTAAAAGCCGTCTTCCATTCGTCTCCAGCCCTGATCCGGATGAGGTTGTAGGCCCCTCGAAGGTCCAGTTTAGAGAAGATCCGAGCTGATCGGAATCGTTGGAACAACTCCGGGATGAGAGGAAGCGGGTATCTATTTTTAATAGTAATTTTATTTAATTCCCTATAGTCGATGCAGGGCCTCAGAGTCCCGTCTTTCTTTTCAACGAAAAAGATTCCGGCACCGGCTGGGGAAGAAGAGGGGCGAATGAATTTCTTTTCCAGATTTTCCTCAATGTAAGACTTGAGGGCCTTCAACTCAGATTCGGACAAGGGAAAGATGCGGCCGAATGGAATTTTGGAGCCAGGCAGAAGGTCAATGGGACAATCGTAGGGACGATGTGGAGGTAGGCGGTCGGCCTGCTGTTTGTCGAAGACGTCCTGGAATTCTAAGTATGCTGATGGAACATGTGGTAGGTTATCCGGTTGAGGGGTTAAAGTAGCACAGACAGTTGGAAGTGCGGGAAGACAGTGTTGGGAACAATACGAAGAAGTGAAGTTAACTTCCCTTTTGGCCCAGTTTATATGAGGCTCATGTGCTTGTAACCAGGGGAGGCCCAGGATGATGGGAAACATGGGAGATGGGATGAGGTCAAATCGAAGGTATTCTTGGTGGCCTGAATCCGTGATAGCAAGGACGGGGTTTGTTTCTTGCGTAATTACCCCTGAACGAGGCAGGGATCCATCCGCCAGACGAACCTGAAGATAACGGTCCTTGGTTTGCAGAGGAAAGTGAAGTTGGGAAGCAAGTGAAGAGTCCAGAAAGCAGCTGCAGGCTCCTGAATCAATAATCGCCGGTAGGCGGGTTGCTCCTGTTGGTAGCTGTAGAGAAATAGAAAGAACAACATAAGTCTGTGGTAAGCCAGAAACTTGGTAGTTCAAAGTGTCTTTGAGGGTACACTTACTAGGTCTCACTGGGCAGCTCCGAAGGAAATGGCCAGTACCCCCGCAGTAAAGACACAGATTGGCCTGACGCCTGCGCTGCTTTTCCTCAGGAGAAAGGGGAGGACGAACCAGACCAAGCTGCATGGGTTCAGGCTCGGGAGGAGAAGATGCTGTAGGAACTTGGATGGGTGGGTAGGCAGGAGCTGATCGGGGCAAAGTCCAGTTTGGACGGGTAGTCTGGAAACGCTCAGAACGCCACTCCCGCAGGCGTCTGTCAAGCTGAGTGACAGACTGGATCAAATCTTCCAGAGTAGTTGGAACACCAATCCTGGCCAGCTCGTCTTTAAGAGCCTCAGACAGTCCTTGGCGATATTGGTATTTAAGGGCCGTCTCATTCCAGCCAGTGTCAGCTGACCATTTCCGGAATTGTGCCGTGTAGTCCTCCACCGGCCTTCTCCCCTGGGTTAAACTGTGGAGAACAGACTCAGCTGTAGCTGATCGCTGAGGATCGTCATACAGCTGCGCCATACTCTCGAAGAAGGTGTCCACGGAATCTAGTATGGGGCTGCTTTGCTCCATCAGGCCATGGGCCCAGGCCTGAGGTTCGTCGGTTAGAAGGGAGATGACGAACCCCACCTTTACCACTTCTGAAGAGAAAGTCCTGGGTTGAAGGGCGAAGTAAAGAGAACATGCATTTTTGAAAGCCCGATATTTCTTACGGACGCCAGAAAATCGCTTAGGCAGGGGGACCCTGGGTTCAGGGGTAGCCATTACTACGGTGGGATTTGCCTGATTTTGAGACGTGGAGGCAACATTGGCAACGGTAGCAGCTGGTGATGCTGGTCCTGTAGCTCCAGTAAGTAGCTGAAAGCGGCCATCCATTTGGACATAACCTTCTTGTAATTTCTGAACCGCGTCGGTTAGTGCGGTGACTTGCTGACATAGGGTCTCGAACGGTGAACGCACCCTGTCGGCCTCAGACATCTGGCTGGTTTGTACTGTAAGGGTATGTACTTACCGAGGCTGAGATGCCGAGAGTGGTTCACCTTTGCGACTTGACGCACTCCACCCCCTGGAGTTGAGACAGGGAGTGGATGGCGAGAAGCGGCACCGGCTACCGGCAGGTGGTGGGTACTTGTAGACGGTCCGGTAGTGCTGAGTAGACTGAAGAAACAGGCTTCAAGCAGAAACTAGCCGGATTGGTAAAGTTCAAACAGCAGGAGATAATGAAAGCCGGTGCAGGTTGAGTCCGGGTTGCAATTGCAAGGTAACAGTCCCGGCTGGGGGTCTAGCACAGTAAAAGGCAACAAGTCCAGAGAATACCGGGAACCAGGCAGGAGTTCAAAGGAAACGCGGAAGTCCAAAAGGTACAAACAGGAGGTCAAGGATTGTAGACAGGCAGCAGATCCCAGTCACAGGCCGAGGGTCAAACACAGGAGAAGGCAGAAGTCCGTATAGCAAGCCGAGGGTCAGGTCCAGGAGAGAGATCAGAGGAGTCAAGCCAGTCCGGGTCACAAGGAGATTTTCAAGATAGTTTTCCAGAGTCTTGGGTATACAGGAAAGCTGACAAACCAGCAACTTGTCAGTGCAACTGGGTCTCTTTAAATAGGCCTGCCTGGATTCCTATTGGTGCGCCGCCGCGCATGCGCGCGCACCGCTGCGTCGGCGCGCGCACCCGAGGACGTAGAAGCGCCGTCCCGCGCACGCGCATGCGCCGAAGCATCATTCCGCCGCGCGTGCGCATTGGGCGCTGATTGGCGCCGTTGGACGGATTTCCCTGACACCCTTTAACTTTCTGGATCTGAAAATGCCCCTGTGGGGAGGGAGGTTTGGTTCTGCAAATGGATCCTGAGTTCGGCTTGCATGGGAGGCAATCAAATATACTAGCAAGGAAGAGTAAAACAGACCCATTTGTCCGGGCACATGAGCCGAATTCGGCCATGTTCCACTGGGAAAAATTAAGTACCAACGGCACATGAATGAACTTAACGTTATTAAACAATATTAATGGGATTGAGGTTGCCGTTAGGCTGCTAGGTGGTCCCTCTTGCATTGATGGGCATTCCAAGGATGTTGGTTCATAATAGGGGATTGCAACTGTATTTTTGGGCACAGTTGTAGGAGCAGGGGTGTTAGTCTTTGGGGACACATGTAATAAGATGGATTTCCCCTCTAGGTAGTAGACCGGATTCTTGGTCAACGATCACGCTGATGAGCATTCCAGTCTCCTCTCCCTTGGTGTGTCCGATCAGATGGAGCAGGATCACAATCCACCTCGACTTCATGGCTCTAAAAGGGAAGAAAGCAGAACATTTTAGTTGCAGGATTTTGTGAGGGCACAAACGCTGGGGCACAAGACTGAGTCCAGTAAATTCAAAGGAATTTCCCAGATCTCCCCCCCTTGTGCTCCTTGTTTGGCCAAACAATCCGCTACCTCATTTTGTTCCCAGTATGGGGCAGTGCCTAAATTACCTTTTACTTTGCACCCCCATGGTTTGACTGGCAACTTTTGCACCAATGTTACAATAAATTTCCCTAGATAGATTGGATAAGCTGACTCAACTTGAATTCCCCCTAATAACCTTAATTTCTAATATACAGATTTTGTTGTTATATTAAATGCTTTCAGTCCTGTACTTATCTTCGTGGTCGCCAACTGTTGATTTTTAAATATTAATATTTAATATTTAATATTCAATTAATATTTAATGATTATTGATATGGTTTAAATAAGAGTTCTTTTTGACAAGATTTGATAACTTCAATATAACAAGCATTTATTAAAGAATTAAGGTTATTAGTCTATCTAATACACCGCAAACATTTAGGCCCCTTTCACACGGAGGTCCGTTCAGGTCCGCCTGTCAGTTTTTTAGGCTGACCTGAAACGGATCCTCCATGCACCCCTATGGAGGCACGGATGTCAGCGGAGACATGTCCGCTGACATCCGCTCCGCTCCGCTCCGCCAAAGTGTGACGGAGGAAAACCCTATTTTTCCTTCCGTCGGCGGAGCGGATCGGATGACAACGGACTCTACGGTCCGTCGTCATCCGATTCCCCATAGGGGAGAGCGGCGCTCTGACAGGGCGGTCCCTGCACAGTGTGTGGGGACCGCCCAGTCATCCGTCGGCTCAGCGGGGATCAACGGAGCGATCCCCGCTGAGCAAGCGGAGCTTCACGGGGCGGATCTTCACGGATCCGCCCCGTGTGAAAGAGCCCTTACAGTTTTTGGCAAGGGAGTAAATATTCGTTTCAAACACAACGTATATACATTACATTACAAATAGACAGACAAACATAGGAAAAATGCAAGCATAAGGGGTAAGTGCTGGGAGATGGTCTTAATAATTACCTATAATTAGGGATGGGCCCGGTGCTCGATTCGAACCCATGTTCGAATCGAGCATCGGGCGTTCGCTCGCTCGTCGAGCCCAGAACTATTTGGGCCGTTCGCATCACATTCGTGTGATGCGAGCGGCCCCGCAATGCATTGCGGCCGGCGCGGCCGGCGCAGTGCATTGCTGGCTGATGATTGGCCAAGCATGCACTGTGACCCCGCATGCTTGGCCAATCACAGCGCCCGAAACTCGGAGAGCAATAATTGGCTACAGGCAGGACGGCTGTAGCCAATTACAGCTCAGGGGCTTTAGTACACGCCCCACCATTTAAAAGGCCGCCACGCCATCGGCCCCGGTCACATGAGTTCCGGCTTTAGGAGAGATTAGTCTGCTGATTCTGTCTTTGCTTGATACTGAAAGATTTGCTCTTCTTTGCTAAACCATTGGCTATTTCTTTGCTAAACCATTGCTACCTAAGTCATTGATCGTTCATTGCTGCTGATTGCACAGTTAGTGTGTTATTAGCTGCTGCTGGGGATTAGTCTGGTGCGTGCTTACTGTTAGTACAGTATTGCAGTAGTACCAACCGCAGTGCTGTTAGCACAGCATTGCACCCCAACAGCACCCATAGGACTTCTAGTGTGTTAGTGGCAGCAAACAGAGCTCCTATATTTTCTTCTCAGCAGCACCCATAGGACTTCTAGTGTGTTAGTGGCATCACACAGAGCTCCTATATTTTCTTCTCAGCAGCACCCATAGGACTTCTAGTGTGTTAGTGGCAGCAAACAGAGCTCCTATATTTTCTTCTCAGCAGCACCCATAGGACTTCTAGTGTGTTAGTGGCAGCAAACAGAGCTCCTATATTTTCTTCTCAGCAGCACCCATAGGACTTCTAGTGTGTTAGTGGCAGCAAACAGAGCTCCTATATTTTCTTCTCAGCAGCACCCATAGGACTTCTAGTGTGTTAGTGGCAGCAAACAGAGCTCCTATATTTTCTTCTCAGCAGCACCCATAGGACTTCTAGTGTGTTAGTGGCAGCAAACAGAGCTCCTATATTTTCTTCTCAGCAGCACCCATAGGACTTCTAGTGTGTTAGTGGCATCACACAGAGCTCCTATATTTTCTTCTCAGCAGCACCCATAGGACTTCTAGTGTGTTAGTGGCAGCAAACAGAGCTCCTATATTTTCTTCTCAGCAGCACCCATAGGACTTCTAATGTGTTAGTGGCATCACACAGAGTTCCTATATTTTCATCTCAGCAGCACCCATAGGACTTCTAGTGTGTTAGTGGCATCACACAGAGCTCCTATATTTTCTTCTCAGCAGCACCCATAGGACTTCTAGTGTGTTAGTGGCAGCAAACAGAGCTCCTATATTTTCTTCTCAGCAGCACCCATAGGACTTCTAGTGTGTTAGTGGCAGCAAACAGAGCTCCTATATTTTCTTCTCAGCAGCACCCATAGGACTTCTAGTGTGTTAGTGGCATCACACAGAGCTCCTATATTTTCTTCTCAGCAGCACCCATAGGACTTCTAGTGTGTTAGTGGCAGCAAACAGAGCTCCTATATTTTCTTCTCAGCAGCACCCATAGGACTTCTAGTGTGTTAGTGGCAGCAAACAGAGCTCCTATATTTTCTTCTCAGCAGCACCCATAGGACTTCTAGTGTGTTAGTGGCAGCAAACAGAGCTCCTATATTTTCTTCTCAGCAGCACCCATAGGACTTCTAGTGTGTTAGTGGCATCACACAGAGCTCCTATATTTTCTTCTCAGCAGCACCCATAGGACTTCTAGTGTGTTAGTGGCAGCAAACAGAGCTCCTATATTTTCTTCTCAGCAGCACCCATAGGACTTCTAATGTGTTAGTGGCATCACACAGAGTTCCTATATTTTCATCTCAGCAGCACCCATAGGACTTCTAGTGTGTTAGTGGCATCACACAGAGCTCCTATATTTTCTTCTCAGCAGCACCCATAGGACTTCTAGTGTGTTAGTGGCAGCAAACAGAGCTCCTATATTTTCTTCTCAGCAGCACCCATAGGACTTCTAGTGTGTTAGTGGCAGCAAACAGAGCTCCTATATTTTCTTCTCAGCAGCACCCATAGGACTTCTAGTGTGTTAGTGGCATCACACAGAGCTCCTATATTTTCTTCTCAGCAGCACCCATAGGACTTCTAGTGTGTTAGTGGCAGCAAACAGAGCTCCTATATTTTCTTCTCAGCAGCACCCATAGGACTTCTAGTGTGTTAGTGGCAGCAAACAGAGCTCCTATATTTTCTTCTCAGCAGCACCCATAGGACTTCTAGTGTGTTAGTGGCAGCAAACAGAGCTCCTATATTTTCTTCTCAGCAGCACCCATAGGACTTCTAGTGTGTTAGTGGCAGCAAACAGAGCTCCTATATTTTCTTCTCAGCAGCACCCATAGGACTTCTAGTGTGTTAGTGGCAGCAAACAGAGCTCCTATATTTTCTTCTCAGCAGCACCCATAGGACTTCTAGTGTGTTAGTGGCATCACACAGAGCTCCTATATTTTCTTCTCAGCAGCACCCATAGGACTTCTAGTGTGTTAGTGGCAGCAAACAGAGCTCCTATATTTTCTTCTCAGCAGCACCCATAGGACTTCTAGTGTGTTAGTGGCAGCAAACAGAGCTCCTATATTTTCTTCTCAGCAGCACCCATAGGACTTCTAGTGTGTTAGTGGCAGCAAACAGAGCTCCTATATTTTCTTCTCAGCAGCACCCATAGGACTTCTAGTGTGTTAGTGGCATCACACAGAGCTCCTATATTTTCTTCTCAGCAGCACCCATAGGACTTCTAGTGTGTTAGTGGCAGCAAACAGAGCTCCTATATTTTCTTCTCAGCAGCACCCATAGGACTTCTAGTGTGTTAGTGGCATCACACAGAGCTCCTATATTTTCTTCTCAGCAGCACCCATAGGACTTCTAGTGTGTTAGTGGCAGCAAACAGAGCTCCTATATTTTCTTCTCAGCAGCACCCATAGGACTTCTAGTGTGTTAGTGGCAGCAAACAGAGCTCCTATATTTTCTTCTCAGCAGCACCCATAGGACTTCTAGTGTGTTAGTGGCATCACACAGAGCTCCTATATTTTCTTCTCAGCAGCACCCATAGGACTTCTAGTGTGTTAGTGGCAGCAAACAGAGCTCCTATATTTTCTTCTCAGCAGCACCCATAGGACTTCTAGTGTGTTAGTGGCAGCAAACAGAGCTCCTATATTTTCTTCTCAGCAGCACCCATAGGACTTCTAGTGTGTTAGTGGCAGCAAACAGAGCTCCTATATTTTCTTCTCAGCAGCACCCATAGGACTTCTAGTGTGTTAGTGGCATCACACAGAGCTCCTATATTTTCTTCTCAGCAGCACCCATAGGACTTCTAGTGTGTTAGTGGCAGCAAACAGAGCTCCTATATTTTCTTCTCAGCAGCACCCATAGGACTTCTAGTGTGTTAGTGGCAGCAAACAGAGCTCCTATATTTTCTTCTCAGCAGCACCCATAGGACTTCTAGTGTGTTAGTGGCAGCAAACAGAGCTCCTATATTTTCTTCTCAGCAGCACCCATAGGACTTCTAGTGTGTTAGTGGCAGCAAACAGAGCTCCTATATTTTCTTCTCAGCAGCACCCATAGGACTTCTAGTGTGTTAGTGGCAGCAAACAGAGCTCCTATATTTTCTTCTCAGCAGCACCCATAGGACTTCTAGTGTGTTAGTGGCATCACACAGAGCTCCTATATTTTCTTCTCAGCAGCACCCATAGGACTTCTAGTGTGTTAGTGGCAGCAAACAGAGCTCCTATATTTTCTTCTCAGCAGCACCCATAGGACTTCTAGTGTGTTAGTGGCAGCAAACAGAGCTCCTATATTTTCTTCTCAGCAGCACCCATAGGACTTCTAGTGTGTTAGTGGCAGCAAACAGAGCTCCTATATTTTCTTCTCAGCAGCACCCATAGGACTTCTAGTGTGTTAGTGGCATCACACAGAGCTCCTATATTTTCTTCTCAGCAGCACCCATAGGACTTCTAGTGTGTTAGTGGCAGCAAACAGAGCTCCTATATTTTCTTCTCAGCAGCACCCATAGGACTTCTAGTGTGTTAGTGGCAGCAAACAGAGCTCCTATATTTTCTTCTCAGCAGCACCCATAGGACTTCTAGTGTGTTAGTGGCAGCAAACAGAGCTCCTATATTTTCTTCTCAGCAGCACCCATAGGACTTCTAGTGTGTTAGTGGCAGCAAACAGAGCTCCTATATTTTCTTCTCAGCAGCACCCATAGGACTTCTAGTGTGTTAGTGGCAGCAAACAGAGCTCCTATATTTTCTTGTCAGCAGCACACATAGTACCTATAGTGTGTTAGTGTCAGCACCCATAGGACCTACAGTGTGTTGTGAGCACACATAGGAGTTCTATTTTTTATACTATATACACTACCGACTACAATGGCTGGAAGACCGCCAAGGAGAGGCAGAGCGTGCCGAGGCAAGAACACAGGGCAGGCAGGCTCTGTTTCTAGAGACAACAGTGCTGGCCGTGGACGTGGTCGTGCATCGTCATCAGCACGTGGCCATGGGACACGCTTGTCTTTGTTTTCGGCAGCTGGACATGTGGAGCCGCATCATGCCGAAGGCTTGGTAGAATGGATGACCAAGCCCTCCTCATCCTCCTCATCCTCTCTCACCCAGGCTCAGGGTACTGGCAGAGCAGCTGCCAACGCGTACTCAATGGCATCATCAGCCACCCCTTCCCTAGACCCACCATGTCCTCCTGAGGAGTCCCCCGAACTGTTTGAGCACAGTGTTGGGTACATGCTCCAGGAGGATGCCCAACGATTCGAAGGCTCGGATGATGATACCCAGCTTGAGGAAGTCAGTAGTGTGCGCGCAGAGAGAGGGGATGCTGAAGGACAGCAATCTGGCAGTAGTGTTCCACCAGCTGCAGCTTACTGCCAGGTTTGCTCTAGTGGTGAAGAGGGAGGGGATGATGAGGTCACTGACTCCACGTGGGTGCCTGAAGGGAGAGAGGAGGAGGAGGAGGAGGATGCAGCGTCACATGTCCAACGAGGCAGGATGCCCCCTGGAGGCCAGCTAGAGGCCAGCACAGCAACTGTACCACACCGCAGAGCTCCGCCTGTGCAGGGCGCTGCCTCTGCACGTTATCACAAAAGTTCTTTGGTGTGGGCCTTTTTTGAGACGAGTGCATCAGATCGCACCACTGCTATTTGCAATATTTGTCTCAAGCGTATCTCGCGTGGCCAAAACATCAGCCGCTTGGGCACCACAAGCATGAGCAGACATATGTCGACCTGCCATGCAGCTCGTTGGCAAGCACACATAAAAGACCCACACCAAAGAACAAAGCGGACCTCTCCTTGCTCCTCATCAGCTGGGATCTCCATCCCCACTATATCTTCAGTCCTCTCTGAAAGCTGCTCTGAGAGGACTGAAGGTGTAGAATTAGGTGTGTCACAACCAAGTACTTGCAGTACACCGACGTCCGATTGTAGCAGGCAAATTTCCCTGCCCCAGCTGCTGGACCGTCGAAAGAAGTATACTCCCAGCCATCCACATGCCCAGCGGTTGAATGCTAGCTTGGCTAAATTGCTAGCACTTCAACTGCTGCCTTTTCAGTTGATAGACTCGGCCCCCTTCCGTGAGTTTGTTCAATGTGCGGTTCCTCAGTGGCAGGTTCCCAAACGCCACTTTTTCTCACGGAAGGCGATTCCGTCTCTCTACTGGCATGTGGAAGGCAATGTCCATGCCTCGCTGGACAGGGCGGTCAGCGGTAAGGTGCATATTACCGCTGACTCATGGTCCAGCAGGCATGGACAGGGACGTTATCTTTCTTTCACGGCCCATTGGGTCACTCTATTGGTAGCTGGGAGGGATGCAGGACAAGGTGCAGTAGTGTTGGAGGTTGTTCCGCCACCACGCCTCCAAAATGCTACTACTGGTTGTGACACACCTCTCTCCTCCACCCCCTCCTCTTCTTCTTCCTCCATGTCCTCTTCGAGTGCTCTGTCCTCGGAACCAGCGGTGCTCCGTAGGCGTACAAGGGGCTACGCGAGTACGCAGGCAAAAAGATGCCATGCCGTGCTTGCGCTGGTGTGTTTGGGGGACAGGAGCCACACTGGGCCAGAGGTTCTGGCAGCTCTGCAGGGGCAGGCCGAGAGGTGGTTGACGCCACGCCAGCTTAAGCCAGGAATGGTCGTTTCTGATAATGGCACCAACCTCCTCTCCGCCCTGCGACAGGGGCAGCTCACCCATGTGCCCTGTATGGCTCACGTCCTCAACCTGGTGGTGCAGCGGTTCTTGGGCAGGTTCCCAGGCTTACAGGATGTCCTGAGGCAGGCCAGGAAAGTCTGTGTGCATTTCCGCCGATCTTATAATGCCAGTGCTCGGCTGACTGAGCTGCAAAAGGAGCTGAACCTGCCCAAGAACCGCCTAATATGTGACATGCCCACCAGGTGGAACTCAACGTTGGCCATGCTGCAGCGACTGCACACGCAGCAGAGGGCCATCAATGAGTACCTTTGCGACTACGGCACCAGGACAGGGTCAGGGGAGCTTGGCTTTTTTTCCCCACGCCAGTGGAGCATGATCAGGGATGCATGCACTGTCCTCTCACCATTTGAGGAGGCCACGAGGATGGTGAGCAGTGACAGTGCATGCATCAGTGACACTGTACCTCTTGTCCACCTGTTAGAGCATACGCTGCGTGGGATAATGGACAGGGCACTTGAGGCAGAACAGAGGCAGGAAGAGGAGGACTTCCTTGTCTCTCAAGGCCCCCTTTATCCAGACAATGTTCCTTCTGTCCCACCCATCACACAGGAAGAGGAGGAGGAGGAGGAGGAGGAGGAGGATTGTGTGAGCATGGAGGTGGAGCCTGGCACTCAGCATCAGCAGCAGCAGTCTTTTAGGGATGATGTACAGTCCCAACAAACCAGTGGACTTGTACGTGGCTGGGAGGAGGTGGCTGGCGATCATGTCATCCTCAGTGACCCAGAAGACTCCGGACCGAATGCCTCAGCTAACCTACGCTGCATGGCCTCCCTGATCCTGCAAAGCCTGCGGAAGGATCCTCGTGTTCTTCGGATCAAGGAGAGTGACCATTACTGGCTGGCCACTCTCCTTGATCCACGGTACAAGGGTAAGGTTGCGGACCTTATCTTGCCGTCGCAGAGGGAGCAGAGGATGAGACATCTCAGGGAGGCCTTGCAGAAAGGTCTGTGCAACGCGTTCCCAGAAACTGGGAGGTTACAAACTCCTGGTCCTAAACGACAAGTTGCTGAGGCTTCGGTCAGTAGCAGAAGGAGCGGTGGGGAAGGTGGACGTCTGACCGATGCGTTCAGACAATTTTTTAGTCCGCAGCCCCAAGGTATGATCGGTTCCAGCAACCATCGCCAGCCTCTGATATACATGGTGCAGGAATACCTAGGGGCAAGGTCAGACTTGGACACCTTTCCCACCGAAAATCCTCTGGCTTACTGGGTCCTGAGGATGGATCACTGGCCAGAGCTTGCACAGTATGCAATTGAGCTACTGGCCTGTCCTGCATCCAGCGTTCTTTCCGAACGCACATTCAGTGCTGCTGGAAGATTTGTCACCGATCATAGGGTGCGCCTGTCCACCGACTCGGTTGATCGACTGACCTTCATAAAAATGAATCAGTCTTGGATCACCACCAGCTACCAGACACCTGAAGCGGATATAACGGAATAATTTATAATGTCACATCCCTTCAAGACTGCCTATGCTGATGCTGAGTGACTGTCCTGTTATGTTCACTGACTATCCTCTTCCTCCTCCTCAATGATCCATGCCACCACACCAGTGCCTAAGGCACAATTTTTCAGCCCCTGTATAACAGGGGTGTGTAATTACAATTTTTTAAAAAGATGCTTCGCAACAGGTGTGACTGCTGTGCTCAGAGTACAGTATCTGTGAGGGGTTGCAGTGTTGTGGCACCAGCACCAGTGCCTAAGGCACAATTTTTCAGCCCCTGTTGGGGCGTGTAATTACAATTTTTAGGCAATGCTTTGCAACAGGTCTCATTGCTGTGCTCAGAGTACAGTATCTGTGAGGGGTTGCAGTGTTGTGGCACCAGCACCAGTGCCTAAGGCACAATTTTTCAGCCCCTGTATAACAGGGGCGTGTAATAATTTTTTTTTAAAAAGATGCTTCGCAACAGGTGTGACTGCTGTGCTCAGAGTACAGTATCTGTGAGGGGTTGCAGTGTTGTGGCACCAGCACCAGTGCCTAAGGCACAATTTTTCAGCCCCTGTTGGGGCGTGTAATTACAATTTTTAGGCAATGCTTTGCAACAGGTCTCATTGCTGTGCTCAGAGTACAGTATCTGTGAGGGGTTGCAGTGTTGTGGCACCAGCACCAGTGCCTAAGGCACAATTTTTCAGCCCCTGTATAACAGGGGCGTGTAATTACAATTTTTTAAAAAGATGCTTCGCAACAGGTGTGACTGCTGTGCTCCAAGTACAGTATCTGTGAGGGGTTGCAGTGTTGTGGCACCAGCACCAATGCCTAAGGCACAATTTTTCAGCCCCTGTTTAACAGGGGCGTGTAATTACAAATCTTGATCTAATAGTTCACAGCAGGGCCCATTCCTGCGCCCACCAAGAGTAACTATGAGGGCCTACAGTCTTGTGGCAACACCGTCCACCACCACCACCACCACCAAAGGCCCAATTTTTCTGCCCTGTTCAACAGGTGCATGCAATTACAAATCTTGATCTAATAACTCACAGCAGGGCCCATTCCTGCACCCACCAAGAGTAACTGTGAGGGCTTACAGTCTTGTGGCAACACCGTCCACCACCACCACCACCACCACCAAAGGCCCAATTTTTCTGCCCGGTTCAACAGGTGCATGCAAGTACAAATCTTGATCTATTAACTCACAGCAGGGCCCATTCCTGTGCCCACCAGTCTTGTGGCTACACCAACATCTAATAGGGCAAATTTCTGCAGAGTATATACGGCAGGCCCCTACTTTCAAACATCCAACTTACAAACGACTCCTACTTGCAAACGGCAAGAGAAAACAGGAAGTGAGAGGAAATCTACCCCTAAGAAGGAAAATTCTATCCTGTTAGATTTAATTTGGGAAAAAGGTATCTCCTCTCTACTGATGCTTTATCACCAATCCTTGTTTCAATTAAAACCCCACTTTTCCAAAAACATTTGTCATTGGGACGGAAAGTGAGGTGACATGTTCTGAACAGATGTGCAAAGACAGCAAATGTTACAGGGGTGATAACCCCTCCCTATGTTCTCCAAAAAGCTTAAAAATTGATTTTTTTGGGATGTAGCTACACTTCATAATGTACCTGTTCAGATTCTACTTAAGAACAAACCTACAGTCCATGTCTTGTTTGCACCACCTATATACTGCTGTTCAGAGTATATAGGGTTGTAGGTATAGGGTTTTATTTTGGGTGCGGGGTCCCCCTTAGTATCCATACAAGACCCAAAGGGGCTGGGGTGGGGGGGGGGGGGTGATGGGGTAGCCATGCCATTTTTCTCAAGGATTTTCAGCCATATGGCGGCCAGGACAAGACATGACATTAAAGCCGCAAGTGGTTTTAAATGGCTTCTTTTTTTCCTTTACAAATGTCATTTTGTGCAAGGACAGTTCTAAACACGGGAAACACATGCCACTTCACAGGCATACTTTAGACACCCCCCAGGTACCATATTTAAAGGAAAATTTCACTTTTTTTTTTTCACTTTATGCATCATTAAAATGACTGCTCCCGAAAAAACTTTAGTTTTTAAAATTTATTTTTGCATTGATATATGTCCCCTGGGGCAGGACCCGGGTCCCCAAACCTGTTTTATAACATTAACATGCATATTGGCCGTTGTAATTAGCAATTTTGATTTCGAACGTTCGCGTCCATTATAACGAATAGGGTTCGAAAATTCGCGCGAACTTTCGGTCCGTTCGAAGGTTCTGGTGCGAACCGAACCCGGGGGTGTTCGGCTCATCCCTACCTATAATGAATCCTGGGCCCAGGTTCTCTCATCTCTCTCTCTCTACTGGATGGGGGGTCCTTTTATGGAGCCCTCTCCCATTGACTAACCCAGGGCGGCTACGATTGGTTGTGGTTATTTCTCTCCACCTTCCTGCCGTTATATTAATTTCCCACCCTAGCCCACTCTTTAGTGATAATTGGATTTGAAGATAAATTAATTAAACCGGAGGTCGTTAACTTCCCTTGAAGGGGGCGCTTAGCTATGCATGGAACTAGCCAGGAAGAATTACCCCTTAAATGGATATGGGTGTTAATATGGGAGAATACACACGCCTTTATCTAGAGGATAAAAAACGGTGCCGCATAGACTGCCAGTTTCGGATGTGATCTCTTTTCTAGCTTGTTGACTACTAAGTTATCTCGTCAGACCCTAAGACTCCGCAGCTCTTGTTACCCTGCATTCATGCATATTCAAATAAGAGGACAGGTAATTAGATTGTCCTCAAGCCCAGCTTGTCAGCCCAGTTTAACCCTTTGCAGACCCACATATTTCCTACTCTAAATTATATATATACATATATGTTACAGATATTCCCAGTTTACAAGGAAATTATACATAAAAATTCCTCATAAGGCAACAGAGGCATGGTTAGTTTTTGGACGTTGTCATTTTTTGTCACAATTTTTCGGAAAAAAAAAGGAATTTAATAAAATTTGTTATTTTTCACATCATTTTTATTCATTTTTTTACATACTGTCACTAGTGCAGCACAGTGTCATCATATGACTGGTGTGGCAGTGATCAGGAATACTGTCAGAGAATACTTATCAGATGTTTGCTTGCATAAATGCCCATGCGCGCAGAATTCTTAGCAGAACAGTGAACTGACATGCGTATGTGCACAGGAATGCGCTTGGCGGTACTCAATGCATATTGGCGCCAGACGGGCTATTTAAGGATGCTCCTGATCATGTTTAAGTTCTGACTGGTCTTTCTGCTATTCCCTGCATTCTACTACTCTGTTTGTTCCCTTGTTGATGACCTGGCTTGCCTGATCTGAACTTGGGATCCTGATTCTGCTTTGTTGCCAGTTCCTGACCCCAGGTCTGTTCCTGAACAAGTCTTTGCCTTATGATTCTGTACCACGCTGCCCACCTGCTGCTGTCCTCAGCTATCCCTGTGACCATACCAGTGGCGGCTGGTGCTCACATTTTTTTGGGGGGCGCAAACAAACTGAAAAAAAAAAAAACATCAATTGCAGCCACTGTGCCCATCAAACGCAGCTACTGTGCCCATAAATTGCCACCACTGTGCCATCAAATGCAGCCACTATGCCCATCAAACGCAGCCACTGTGCCATCAAACGCAGCCACTGTGCCCATCAAACGACACCACTGTGCCATCAAATGCAGCCACTGTGCCCATTAAACGCAGCCACTGTACCCATACATTGCCGCCACTGTGCCATAAAACACAGTTACTGTACCCATAAATTGCTGACACTGTGCCCATCAATTGCTGCCGGTGTGCCCATCAATTGCTGCTACTGTGCCCATCAATTGCTGCCAGTGTGCTCATCAATTGCTGACACTGTGCCCATCAATTGCTGCCAGTGTGCCCATCAATTGCCGCTACTGTGCCCATCAACTGCCACTACTGTGCCCATCAACTGCTGCCAGTGTGCCCATCAACTGCTGCCAGTGTGCATCCCCCGCCCGCTCCGTACTTACCTTGTATCGGTGGGGCAGCGGGTCACAGCGATGTCCTCCACGCTCCTCAATGTCTTCTCCCGTCCTCTCTTCCCGTCCTCTGCTATGATTGGACGCCTGATAGGCAGCGTTCAATCACAGCGCCTGTCGTTTCAGCCAATCAGGTGACAGGTAACAGATTCTGAGCACCTGATTGGCTGAGAGGCGGTTTAGTGTTAGGAAAGCGAATATTCGTTTGCTTTCTTAACACAATGCTGAGTGAAAAGCGAGCGCCCAGCATGGCGCCCGCTGTTCACCTTTTTGGACACCTATTAGAGACTAAGGCTCTAAACAGGTGCTTCCAAAAAATACCCCGCCACTTTAATTCAGATGCCCGGCTCCCGAAAAGGGCTCGGCACCTGAATAGGGGGTGGCAGCGGCGACCATAGATAGATTCATGCATTGTATGATTCTATCTATGGTGATAGAGAGGTGGCAAGAGAGAGGGGGCGGCGCCCATGTGCCCCTTATGGACGCACTGCCACTGGACCATACTCTTGTTCCTGGCTCTGTTCCCACATCCAGTTCAAGTGCCTACTGGCTGTCACCTGAATCAGCTCTGCTCACCACAGTGAGTTCCTGTCTCAATTCTGCCTGACAAGCCTTGCGTCTGGAACCTGCAGCCCATGCAGTGTGCCCCTTTAACTTTGGCTGGATCTCTGTGCACAGTTACTGTTCCTGACCTGATGTTCTGCCAGCCTGCATGGAATCACCTGCTGCAAGCGCTCAACACCTGCTGGCACTCGTGTTCCTCCTGTCCCCCAGTATCCTCTGTCATCTTCAGTGGGACCTGGGCTAGAGATACAAGAGAGGCCTGCCTCGTCATTTCAGTCTCTGATCTGGTACCATGACAGATACTGACTGTTGACAGTATGTAAAGTTTTTTTATTTTACAACTTTATTAGGTGCACCTGTTCAATTGCTTAGTAAAACAAATTGCTATTCAGTCAATCACGTGGTTCCAACTCAATGCATTTAGGCATCTAGACATGGTGAAAATGACTTACTAAAGTTCAAATTGAGCATCAGAATGGCAAAGAACGGATTCAAGCGACTTTGATCATGGCATTGTTGTTTGTGCAAGACAGACTGGTCTGAGTATTTCAAAAACTGCTGATCTACTGGGATTTTCACGCACAACCATCTCTAGGGTTTACAGAGATTGGCCTGAAAAAGAGAAAATATCCAGTAAGTGGCAGTTGTGTGGAGCAAAATGCCTTCTTGAGGTCGGAGGACAATGGGCAGACGAGATGATAGAAAGGCAACAGTAACTCAAATAACCACTTGTTACTACTAAGGTATGCAGAATACCAACATCTGAATGCACAACACATCGAACCTTGAAGCAGATGGGCTACAGCAGCAGAAGACCACACTAGGTGCCACTCTTGTCAGCTAAAAACAGGAAACTGAGGCTACAATTGGCACAGGCTCACCAAAATTGAACAATAGAAGATTGGAAAAACGTTGCCCGGTTTGATGAGTCTCTAGTTCAGCTGCAACATTCAGATGGTAGGGTCAGAATTTGGTGTAAACAACATGAATGCATGGATCCATTATGCCTTGTATCAATGGTTCAGGTTGGTGTTGTAATGGGGGATATTTTCTTGGCACACTTTGGGCCCCTTAGTACCAATTGAGCCTTGTTTAAATGTAACGGCCTACCTGAGTATTGTTGCTGATAGGGATGAGCCAAACACCCCCCCGGTTCGGTTCGCACCAGAACCTGCGAACGGACCAAAGTTTGCGCAAACTATCGAAACCCATTAAAGTCTATGGGACTCGAACGTTCGGAATCAAAAGTGCTAATTTTAAAGGCTAACATGCAAGTTATTGTCCTAAATAGGGTTTGGGGACCCGGATCCTGCCCAGGGGACATGTATCAATGCAATTTTTTTTTTTAAAACTTCAGTTTTTTTGGGAGCAGTGATTTTAATGATGCTTAAAGTGAAAAAAAAAATTGAAATATTCCTTTAAATATCGTACCTGGGGGGTGTCTATAGTATGCCTATGAAGTGGCACGTGTTTCCCGTGTTTAGAACTGTCCCTGCACAAAATGACATTTCTAAAGGAAAAAAAGTAATTTAAAACTGCTTGCGGCTTTAATGTAATGTGTGGTCCCGGCAATATGGATGAAAATCATTGAGAAAATCGGCATGGGTACCCCCCCCCCCCAGCCCATTGGTCTTCAGGTAGCTTTAGGTGTACACTGTGTGCAAAGGACACAGTACATTAACTGAAAATACTGCAGATCCCTGCCTGTGGTATTAGTATGAGAACACCAGGAATTGTATTCAGGTAGCTTTAGGTGCACACTGTGCAAAGGACACAGTACACTAACTGAAAATACTTGCAGCTCCCTGCCTGTGGTATTAGTATGCGAACACCGGCAATTATATTCAGGTAGCTTTAGGTGCACACTGTGCAAAGGACACAGTACACTAACTGAAAATACTTGCAGCTCCCTGCCTGTGGTATTAGTATGCGAACACCAGCAATTATATTCAGGTAGCTTTAGGTGCACACTGTGCAAAGGACACAGTACACTAACTGAAAATACTGAAGCTCCCTGCCTGTGGTATTAATATGGAAACACCAGCAATTATATTCAGGTAGCTTTAGGTGCACACTGTGCAAAGGACACAGTACACTAACTGAAAATACATGCAGCTCCCTGCCTGTGGTATTAGTATGAGAACACCAGCAATTGTATTCAGGTAGCTTTAGGTGCACACTGTGCAAAGGACACAGTACACTAACTGAAAATACTGCAGCTTCCTGTCTGTGGTATTATTAGTATGAGAACACCAGCAATTATATTCAGGTAGCTTTAGGTGCACACTGTGCAAAGGACACAGTACACTAACTGAAAATACTGCAGCTCCCTGCCAGTGTTTTTAGTATGAGAACACCAGCAATTGTATTCAGGTAAATTTAGGTGCACACTGTGCAAAGGACACAGTACACTAACTGAAAATAATTGCAGCTCCCTGCCTGTGGTATTAGTATGAGAACACCAGCAACTATATTCAGGTAGCTTTAGGTGCACACTGTGCAAAGGACACAGTACACTAACTGAAAATACTTGCAGCTCCCTGCCTGTGGTATTAGTATGAGAACACCAGCAATTGTATTCAGGTAGCTTTAGGTGCACACTGTGCAAAGGACACAGTACACTAACTGAAAATACTTGCAGCTCCCTGTCTGTGGTATTATTAGTATGAGAACACCAGCAATTATATTCAGGTAGCTTTAGGTGCACACTGTGCAAAGGACACAGTACACTAACTGAAAATACTGCAGCTCCCTGCCTGTGGTATTAGTATGAGAACACCAGCAATTGTATTCAGGTAGCTTTAGGTGCACACTGTGCAAATGACACAGTACACTAACTGAAAATACTGCAGCTACCACAATCACCTGCCTGCCTGTATATTAGGAAGAGAATAACAGGAACGGATCTAGCTAAACTGAATACAGTGTGTGTATATATATATATATATTGTGAGGGGGTTAGCTCGGCAGCGGGTATGTGTGACCCCCGAGATGGGCTCCCCACACAAAAACAGGCCCAGCAAACGGAGGTTGTGGTTTTCAAAATCAAAAAGGTGCGGTTTATTTTCTATTTACAGTGACAAAACACAGCAAAGCAAAAGAAACATAAACAAAATAAATCCTGGTCAACTTGACCTCTGACTAAACATACAGGTTTCCTAACTAACAACTGGGATCAGCCTAGTGCTGTCCTAGTCCCTAAGTCCCTGGTTTTAAATGTCCAAGCAAATAGCCACACAGGCTTTGTCTCACCGCACAGGGGTTCACTCTCCCTAGACAGTCCACACAGGTCTGGTTCCAGGCATGAGCAAGCACCTAATGAATCTGGGAGTTTTTATAAAGGCCTTAAATGAGCTGACAAGCTTCAGCTGGTCTCATCAACTCCCTGCCTGCACGACGCCCAGCCCTCTCTCTAGAGGTATGAGTCATCCATGAGCCCACTAGCCTTATACAACTCTCCACCTAGTTGTATAAGTCGGCGTAAAGCCTGAATCTGGGCAAAATATATCTACCCCCCTGGATGCAACCAGGTGACTTTACCTTCCTGCTGTCACATACCCCCCCCTCTTGTTTTAACCTCGGGGTTGGAACACCAGCAATCAGGCATTCATGTACTCGAGACAAAGCATCCACATTCCCCATTTGAACGCCAGGGCGATGCTTTACTGTGAAGTTGAATTCCTGGAGGGCCAGGAACCACCTATTCACTCTTCTATTTGTTTCCTTGTTTTGAGCCATCCACTTTAACGGAGCGTGATCCGTAACCATGTCAAAGTGCCTACCTAGCAGGTAGTACCGAAGGGAATCTAGAGCCCACTTCACCGCTAAACACTCCTTTTCAACGGTGGCGTAATTTACCTCATGGGACTTCAACTTCCTGCTGAGGTAAATGACTGGGTGCTCTTCCCCGTTCCAGACCTGGGACAATACTGCTCCTAACCCCACATCTGACGCATCACTTTGTACGACAAAGTCTTTAGAGAAGTCGGGTGAGTACAACACTGGCTGGCTACATAAGGCTTGTTTCAAGAATTGGAATGCTGCCTCAGCCTCGGGGGTCCATTTAATCATGACCGACCCTTTCCCCTTCGTTAGGTTGGTTAGGGGCACAGCCTTAGAAGCAAAGTGGGGAATGAATCGCCGATAATACCCAGCGATTCCCAGAAAGGCTCGTACCTGCTTCTTGCTGTTGGGACGTGGCCAACTCTGGATGGCCTCGACTTTGTTGAGTTGGGGTTTTATTACTCCCCTCCCAATGGTGTACCCAAGATATTTGGCCTCCTCCTGCCCAATGGTACACTTCTTGGGGTTAGCCGTAAACCCCGCTTCCCGAACAGAGTCCAGGACTGCTTGCACTTTTGGCAGATGTGAGGCCCAATCTGTGCTATGGACAATTATGTCATCCAGGTAAGCCGCAGCATACTTCCGATGGGGCCTCAGCATCTGGTCCATTTTCCGCTGGAATGTGGCCGGCGCATTCTGTAACCCGAACGGCATTCTTTTATATTGGAACGCCCCGTCTGGGGTTACAAATGCGGTTTTCTCTTTGGCCGACTTGGCCAGGGGGATTTGCCAATACCCTTTTGTGAGGTCAAGAGTCGTCATGTATCGGGCTGTTCCCAGCCGGTCGATCAACTCATCTATACGTGGCATGGGGTAGGTGTCAAATTTTGTAACTTTGTTCAACTGACGAAAATCGTTACAAAATCGCCAGCTCCCATCCGGTTTAGGCACCAACACAATGGGACTAGACCAATCACTTTGGGACTCCTCTATCACCCCTAAGTTCAGCATTTTCTGTACTTCCTCCCGTATTGCCTCCCGTCGGGCCTCTGGGATCCGATAGGGTTTTAACTTCACCCTTTCACCGGGCGGGGTAATGATGTCATGCTCTACCCCAGATGTTTGTCCCGGCAGCTCAGAGAATACCTCCTTGTTGCGAAGCACAAACTCCTTAACCTCCTGTTGTTGGGGTTGTGACAAGGTGGCTGCTATTCCAACCTCAGGAATCACGCAACCAGTTTGAGCTGGTGACCAAGTGTCTGCGACTAGGGACTCTCTATCCCTCCAGGCTTTCAACAGATTAACGTGATAGATCTGTTCGGGCTTTCGCCTTCCTGGTTGTCTGACCTTGTAATTCACTTCGCTCACTTTTTCCATTATCTCGTAGGGGCCTTGCCATTTGGCAAGGAATTTACTTTCAACCGTAGGGACAAGTACCAGTATCCTATCCCCCGGGGAAAAGGTACGGGTCTTGGCTCCACGGTTGTACACTCTCTGCTGTGCTAACTGCGCTTGGGCCAAATGTTCCTTCACGATGGGCATTACCTGTGCAATTCGGTCTTGCATCAGGGCGACATGCTCAATCACACTCCTGTGGGGAGAACTCTCACTTTCCCAAGTTTCCTTGGCAATATCCAACAGCCCTCTTGGGTGTCTCCCATACAGTAACTCAAAGGGGGAGAATCCCGTAGAGGATTGGGGCACCTCCCTAATAGCAAACATCAGATAAGGAAGTAAACAGTCCCAATCCTTTCCATCTCTATCCACCACTTTCTTCAACATTTGTTTTAGGGTTTTGTTGAACCTTTCAACCAGCCCATCGGTTTGGGGGTGATACACAGATGTACGTAATTGCGTCACTTTGAACAATTTACACAGCTCCTTCATAACCCGGGACATAAAGGGTGTACCTTGGTCCGTAAGCAGTTCTTTACAAATACCCACCCGGCTAAACACAAGAGATAGCTCTTTGGCTATGGTTTTGGCCGAGGTATTTCGGAGAGGGATCGCTTCTGGATAACGGGTGGCATAGTCCATTATAACTAATATGTACTGGTGCCCCCTAGCGGACTTGATTATAGGACCTACCAAATCCATGGCGATCCTCTCAAACGGGACCTCAATGATGGGTAGAGGGACCAGCGGGCTACGGAAATGTGGCATCGGGGCCGACCTCTGACACACAGGGCAGGAGGAACAATAATTGTCTATGTCCTTCATCACCCCCGGCCAATAGAATCTCTGTAATACCCTCTCTCGGGTTTTCTCTGTCCCCAGATGACCTCCAAGAATGTGCCCATGGGCCAACTCCAACACCAACTTCCTGTAAGGTTTGGGCACCACAAGCTGCTCAACGGTTTCTTCTGCCCTTTTTGCCACCCGATACAGTAGGTCCTTCTCTACGCTGAAGTATGGGTAAGTGCAGGTATTATCTGGGTTCACTAACTCGCCATCTATTTTCACTACGTTTTCCCGTGCCTTTATTAGGGCGGGGTCTTTCAACTGTTCTGTGGCAAAGTTTTCCCTGTGAACCTCAAGATCAGAAAACTCCACAGACGGTAGGTTTTCGTCTGAGGAGGTGGGCTCCTCTCCAGTTTCTTGAGTCTCCCCTGCCAATACTGATAAGGGAAATTCCGGAGAGTCCTCACCACTTTCAGGGGAGTTCTGGCTATCACATTCCTGGTACATAGGGGCACCAGTGGGGGGCTCAGGATCATCCCACAGTTCCCAGAACTTCGGAAAATCCCTTCCCACAATGGCGTCATGCGGTAACTGAGATACTAAGCCCACTGGATGAGAGAGGGTACCTTTGGGGGTCTCGAAACACACTGTAGTCACTGGATACTCTCGGGTGTCCCCATGCACACAAATAACAGCTACCTTGCTATTCCCAGAGACCTCTGTTTTAACTAACTCAGCCTTTATCAGGGTCACAAGGCTACCTGAATCCAACAATACCACAACATTTCTACCATTAACACACATTTTGCATAAATGTTTCTCAGTTCCTCGAATGGCAGTGCATGCGACTGTCGCACACAGCGACTGACGTCTGCCCGTCAGAAAGTCACACTGCATGGGTTCCTCCACAACTGGGCAATTGGCTGCAATATGTCCCGCTTGCCGGCAGCGGTAGCAAACGATCCTTCTTGCGGCCTCTTGAGCCGCTGATTTCCCAGGCTGTTCTCGCCAAACTTGGGGTAGAGCTCCCACCCTCTCACTCTCTCCACCCTCACCCCTTGGAATCCTCTTATCCGCCCCTGGGGATGGTCTGGTCTTAGGGTGGAAAGTCCGAGTGTCTCTGGAAGAGGCCGTCAGGTTCTCTGTAGCCAAGTATTTCTCCACACGATCCACAAGACCATCGGCCGTCTCTGGGTCTCCATGGCTTACCCACTTTTGGATGGCAGTAGGAAGAGCTCTCAAAAACCGATCCATTACAACACGTTCCACAATCTTTGGTGCGGACAAAGTCTCTGGCTGTAGCCACTTTCTGCTCAGGTGAATGAGATCATACATTTGAGACCTGGGGGGTTTTCTAAGCTGGAAAGTCCAGTTATGCACACGCTGAGCCCGGACAGCCTGGGTGACACCCAGCCTTGCCAATATTTCAGCTTTTAGCATCACATAGTCTTTTGCTTGGTTAGGCTCTAGGTCATAGTAAGCTTTCTGCGATTCACCAGTTAACAGAGGAGCCACCAGTCCAGCCCACTGCTCCTCAGGCCACTTTTCTCTTTCAGCGGTCCTTTCAAATGTGGTCAAAAATACCTCTGGATCATCCTCTCCAGTCATTTTTGTCAATAAACGACTCACCCCAAAGGACGCGGTATTAGTGGGACGGCTTTCCTCACTGGTCTGCGGACGTTGCTGCATTACTGCTTCCATCTGTTGTTGTAGTCTCTGCTCTTGCTTCTGCAACAGGTCTATGAAGCGGGCCTCAGATTGCTGCTGGGCTTGTTGCTGAGCCTCCAGACTCTGTTGCAAAGTTGCGTTTGTCTGCTGCTGGGCTGCAAGGCTCTGTTGATGAGCTTGCTGCTGGGCTGCGAAGTTCTTTTGCAAACCTGCATTTGTCTGCTGTTGATTGGCATTTGCTAGAGCCAGCTGCTTCAGTATCTCCTCCATGCTGGCTTAAAAAAAAAAAACAAAAAAAAACTGCCACTGGTTCTCCACCAACTGTGAGGGGGTTAGCTCGGCAGCGGGTGTGTGTGACCCCCGAGATGGGCTCCCCACACAAAAACAGGCCCAGCAAACGGAGGTTGTGGTTTTCAAAATCAAAAAGGTGCGGTTTATTTTCTATTTACAGTGACAAAACACAGCAAAGCAAAAGAAACATAAACAAAATAAATCCTGGTCAACTTGACCTCTGACTAAACATACAGGTTTCCTAACTAACAACTGGGATCAGCCTAGTGCTGTCCTAGTCCCTAAGTCCCTGGTTTTAAATGTCCAAGCAAATAGCCACACAGGCTTTGTCTCACCGCACAGGGGTTCACTCTCCCTAGACAGTCCACACAGGTCTGGTTCCAGGCATGAGCAAGCACCTAATGAATCTGGGAGTTTTTATAAAGGCCTTAAATGAGCTGACAAGCTTCAGCTGGTCTCATCAACTCCCTGCCTGCACGACGCCCAGCCCTCTCTCTAGAGGTATGAGTCATCCATGAGCCCACTAGCCTTATACAACTCTCCACCTAGTTGTATAAGTCGGCGTAAAGCCTGAATCTGGGCGAAATATATCTACCCCCCTGGATGCAACCAGGTGACTTTACCTTCCTGCTGTCACAATATATATATATATATATATATATATATATATATATATATATATATACAACCCCTGGGATGCATATACAGTGGGGAGAACAAGTATTTGATACACTGACGATTTTGCAGGTTTTCTTACTTACAAAGCATGTAGAATAATCCCGAAAATCCCATTGTATAATTTTTAAGTAATTAATTTGCATTTTATTGCATGACATAAGTATTTGATACATCAGAAAAGCAGAACTTAATATTTGGTACAGAAACCTTTGTTTGCAATTACAGAGATCATACGTTTCCTGTAGTTCTTGACCAGGTTTGCACACGCTGCAGCAGGGATTTTGGCCCACTCCTCCATACAGAGCTTCTCCAGATCCTTCAGGTTTCGGGGCTGTCGCTGGGCAATGTGGACTTTCAGCTCCCTCCAAAGATTTTCTATTGGGTTCAGGTCTGGAGACTGGCTAGGCCACTCCAGGACCTTGAGATGCTTCTTACAGAGCCACTGGCTGTGTGTTTCGGGTCGTTGTCATGCTGGAAGACCCAGCCACAACCCATCTTCAATGCTCTTACTGAGGGAAGGAGGTTGTTGGCCAAGATCTCGCGATACATGGCCCCATCCATCCTCCCCTCAATACGGTGCAGTCGTCCTGTCCCCTTTGCAGAAAAGTATCCCCAAAGAATGATGTTTCATTGTTCCATGCTTTGCAGTGTTCTTGGGGTTGTACTAATCCTTCTTCTTCCTCCAAATACGACGTGTGGGGTTTAGACCAAAAAGCTCTATTTTTGTCTCATCAGACCACATGACCTTCTCCCATTCCTCCTCTGGATCATCCAGATGGTCATTGGCAAACTTCAGACGGGCCTGGACATGCGCTGGCTTGAGCAGTGGGACCTTGTGTGCGCTGCAGGATTTTAATCCGTGACGGCGTAGTATGTTACTAATGGTTTTCTTTGAGCCTGTGGTCCCAGCTCTCTTCAGGTCATTGACCAGGTCCTGCCGTGTAGTTCTGGGCTGATCCCTCACCTTCCCCAGGATCATTGATGCCCCACGAGGTGAGATCTTGCCTGGAGCCCCAGACCGAGGGAGATTGACCGTCATCTTGAACTTCTTCCATTTTCTAATAATTGCACCATCAGTTGTTGCCTTCTCACCAAGCTGCTTGCCTATTGTCCTGTAGCCCATCCCAGCCTTGTGCAGGTCTACAATTTTTTCCCTGATGTCCTTACACAGCTCTCTTGTCTTTGGCACTAACGGCCCATAATGTTAAAAATTCGACGAACGATCGAACAGCCGATGTTCGAGTCGGTGTTGAAAAAGGTATTTAGCCTTTTAATTTAAAAAAACACACACACTGTAGTAAATGCCAGCATAATCCGGAGGGGATACTTGTATTTTTGCTGCATATTGCTGAATGTCGGCGGGAAGGGCAGGGAGGAGAGACACATGCTGACAGGCAGGGAAGGAGGGAGAGAGGGGAGAGACTCACAGCAGAGAGTGGGATGATGGAGGCAGGTAAACTGACTACGATATCATGGCTCAGCAGCCATGTTTACCGTGGTCAGCACAAATAGGGGGACACAGGAACAGGCAGGATAAACCAGGTATATTGCAACATGGGAAAGGACAAATTACATGGCACAAAAACTGTGCTACAGATCATGCCTTAAAGGAACAGGATCTTCTTTTTTTTTCAGGGTTACAACTACTTTAATTAAACTTCAACAGTGCACTCTTATGCAGCATACAACAAATGCTCGATGGGAGCTTGTTGTCGGAAATTCCGACCGTGTAGGCTCCATCGGACATTTGCTGTTGGAATTTCTGGTTCTCAAATTTTCCGACAACAAAACTTGTTGTCGGGAATTCCGAGCGTGTGTACACAATTCCGCCGCACAAAATTCCACGCATGCTCGGAATCAAGCAGAAGAGCCGCACTGGCTATTGAACTTTTCTCGGCTCGTCGTACGTCTTGTATGTCACTGCGTTCTTGACGTTCGGAATTTCCGACAACATTTGTTTGACCGTGTGTATGCAAGACAAGTTTGAGCCAACATCCGTCTGAAAAAAATCCACGGTTTTGTTGTCCGAATGTCTGATCGTGTGTACGCAGCATTAGAGGTCTGACTCACATATCTATAATATAATTCTATAAGTCATAGATCTCACCATTTGAGATCTTGCTTCTTGTAACCATGGGGCCTTTTTTAAGGCATGTTCCTAAGTATAGCCTTAAACATTATAAGGATCACCGATTATTCCTTCCTATCCTCTTGCATCAATTTTAAAGGATCAAATCTTAAAATCCTGTCAACACCTGCCCACCAGTTAGATCAATAAGTCATGGGGCCATTTCAATGCACAGTGAAATTACCAGTTTTAAAATTGGCAAAATTTCACCGAAATAGAAACCCTCAGTTTACTTTACAGAGCTAAATAGGTGAAATTTGCCCAAAAAACCCCCACAAGGGTGTGTTTATCTTAGCGGATGCTTTCAAGGTAGTTTGGTTTATTTAATTTTGTGTTTTTTGTATGTATTTAATTTTTAGTACTGTTGATTTAAATTATTTATTTAACTTTTTTGTTACCTTTTTCTTTTTATGAAAAAATATTACAAATTGAGGCTAATGGGAGACTTTTTTTGGCACAAGAACAGGTCCACGAGGGTTGAATGGAGCTCCTGTAACCTTCAGGAGAGATTTAAAGCTCATTACAGCCTTAAAAGCTAAAACCACCTTAAATTCACCTTCCCCATTGACTCCTGAACAGCGTTTGAGAAAATGCCGTGAAGGAATGATGTAATTAAAGGTGTTGTAAAGGTTCGTTTTTTATTTTCTAAATAGGTTCCTTTAAGCTAGTGCATTGTTGGTTCACTTACCTTTTCCTTAGATTTACCTTCTAAATGTTTTTTTTCTTTGTTTTCTTTGTCTGAATTTCTCACTTCCTGTTCCTCCTCAGTAAACTGTTCAGTAAACTGTTCTGGCTGACTCCACACCACTCGGATGATGGTGTGAAGTTTAGTGAGGAGAAACAGGAAGTGAGAAATTCAGACAAAGAAAAAAAACATTTAGAAGGTAAATCAAAGGAAAAGGTAAGTGAACCAACAATGCACTAGCTTAAAGGAACCTATTTAGACAATAAAAAACGAACCTTTACAACCCCTTTAATGTAAACCAATTAACTTGTCAATTGTATTTTCATGACAAACTAAGCTGATTTATAAATGCTATTGGTAAATGCACATTATTGCTCATTCCATAGCTATCAGAACAAAGAAAATATTCTCACTTCATGTGTCCTTGACCTAAAATGATTTTTCATTCTACTACACTTGCCCTTACTACAGTCATACAAGCACACTATGGGGGCCAAGGCTAGTCAGAAACTCATTAACCCATTAGAACATTAGAATTTTTTTTAAGCATAAACAAAATCAACCAAATACATTTCATGCAAACTCTCTAATGCCGCGTACACACGACCGTTTTTCATGACGAGAAAAATGTCATTTTTTTATTTGGTCATTAAAAATGATCGTGTGTGGGCTCCAGAACATTTTTCACGACGTGAAAAATGACCATTAAAAATGTGGAACATGCTCTAATTTTTCCCGTCGTTTTTCACGAAAAAAATGCGCATGCTCAGAAGCAAGTTATGAGACGGGAGCGCTCGTTCTGATAAAACTAGCGTTCGTAATGGAGATAGCACATTCGTCACGCTGTAACGGACTGAAAAGCACAAGGCTGAAAAGCGCAAATCGTCTCTCAACAAACTTTACTAACATGAGGATCAGCAAAAGCAGCCCAAAGGGTGGCGCCATCCAAATGGAACTTCCCCTTTATAGTGCCGTTGTACGTGTCGTACGTCACCGCGCTTTAATCGAGCATTTTTTTCACGATAGTGTGTAGGCAGGGTAGGCTTGAGAAGAATCACGTCGAGAAAAAACGCAGTTTTTTTCAATGACATTAAAAACGGTTGTGTGTACGCGGCATAAGAGTGTAGGCAGGAACCATTCATTTCCATGGTGAGAAAAATGGCTCCTAGATCATAACACTACAATACAACATAGCTAAACATCGGTTCTGATTATAGGTATGTTCCTCTGTTTCTTTTTTTTTTTATGTAGTTCAAACCAAAAGTGGTCACTTGATTGAATATCCCCCATGAAAGCATCCTGTAGTAGTTGAATCACTGCTACACTCTATGAGCTTTAACTACTTGCCGACCAGCCGCCGTGTATTTACTGCGAAGATGTGGCGCTATTGTGAAATACCTGTACCTGTATTCCATTTCATTCAATAGCCACTAGATGGCAGTGGCACCATTGCGCCACCGGAGGTGCCTTCGCCCCATGATTGGCTAGCGGTGATGTCAATGAATAAGTCCGGTGAACACCCGCGATCATCCCACGGAGAGGCAGAACGGCGATTAGCCAAAGCAACAAGATGGACATCTGGTGTATCTGCTAAGCAGGAACCCGTATCTCTGTCTTCCTCCAATCAATGCAAACCCCCCACAGTTTGAAAGCACTCCCTAGGGACACACTTAAAGTGGAGTTCCACCCTAAAAAAAAAATCCCCAAAAATGCAACAAAAAATGTGAAAAAAAAATGTGAAAAAAATAAAATATTTTTTACTCACCAGAAATAGCGGTTGCTATGCGGAAGTCCCTAATCTTCCTCTTCCTAGTCCGCGGCAGGTCTCCTTCCTCCGACCTACTCGCGGTGTCTTCTGGTGAATGGGGCGCGCTGCCTTCTGGGAACTGTGTGTATCTCAGAGAGCAGCCGGCCCATTCACAAAACGCCACACAGCTCGCGCATGCGCAGTAGGAAACGGGCAGTGAAGCCGCATGGCTTCACTGCCTGTTTCCCTTACTGAGGATGGCGGCCCCCGGGAGCTGCCAGTGCCGAGGGATCGGCCTCGGGGGGGCTGACATCGCGTGCAAGTAGGACAGGTAAGTGTCCTTATTAAAAGTCAGCAGCTACAGTGTTTGTAGCTGCTGATTAAAAATAAATAAATTGCGGGTGAAATCCTGCTTTAACCCTTTGATTGTCCCTGATGTTAACCCCTTCCCTGCCAGTGTCATTAGTGTAGTGACAGTGCATTTTTTTTTTTTAGCAATGATCACTGTATTAGGGTCACTGGTCCCCAAAGAGTGAAAAAAGTGTCAGTTAGATGTCTGATTTGTCTGCCGCAATGTCGCAGTCCCGCTAAAAATCGCTGATTGCCGCTATTACTAGTATAAAAAATAAATAAATAAAAATGCCATAAAAATATTGTATCGTTTGTAGATGCTAAAACATTTGCACAAACCAATTACCGGTAATATACACTTATTGGAATTATTTTTACCAAAAATATGTAGCAGAATACATATTGGCCTAAATTGATGAAAAATTTTAAGTTTTTTTTTTATTGGATATATTTTATAGCCGAAAGTAAAAAATATAGTTTCTTTTTATTTTTAAAAATGTCACTTTTTTTGGCTATAGCTCAAAAAATAAAAGTCGCAGAGGTGATCAAATACCACCAAAAGAAAGCTCTATTTGTAGGGGAAAAAAAGGACATACATTTTATTTGGGTACAGTGTTACACGACCGCGCATTTGTCAGTTAATGTAACGCAGTGCCTTATCGCTAAAAAATGGCCTGGTCAGGAAGGGGGTAAAACCTTCCGGTCCAGAAGTGGTTAAATTCACCTGCAGCTCCTCTGCTGGTGCAATCTGGTATTGCATCTCAAGCATCATACTATTTGAAACCATCAAGGAAAAGTAGAGAATATTGCAAAAAATGTGAGACCAAGGACCACATTATATATATATATAAATCTGTAGATCTATATCTATCTATCTATCTATCTATCTATCTATCTATCTATCTATCTATCTATCTATCTATCTATCTATCTCTCTATCTATCTATATAATATTAATAATAATAATATCATCATCTTAACATATGGTTATATGCAAGAGTCAGCATCTCCATGCAGGGTTGGTTTCAGTTAGCATATTTCTTTATTTAATGGCAGTACATGGTATTAGCTAATTGGTAAAATGCCATTTTAGCATTGATAGGATATGCCTGCTACTGTATGACATGCTCATTAGGTAACTCCTACAATCAGAAGAGTGGAATTTGCTTATCATATATGGAATAGTCTTCAAGTAGAGAAAAGAAAAGTATTACTTATTGTTCGAATATGGACTCAAATTGGATCATGATGCTGAATCAGTTAACGGCATACCTATTACATACAGTAGTGCATTTAGGTTTGTGCTGCCCTAGGCTTGACTAAACTCGTGCACCCCCTAATTTAAATATGACCCACCCCTTCCTGTCAAGGCCACACCCCTTCCTGTTTAAGACCCGCCCTGAAATTTTCGAGTGGGGACACTAGTTCTTAGGGCCTGGGGGGGGGGGGGGGTGGCATTGGAATCCCTTAATTTGCATAGATTTTCTTTCACTTCCTGTTTGGCTATGGGGCAGGAAGTGAAGGGAAATCTCTGCAATGGGACAGTGATGGTAAAAAATAAACTGACAGGGGCTATAACCCTCCCCTACTCTATCCAAAATGAAAAAAAAAAAAGTGTTACCTATAGTTCTACTTTAACCACTTCCCTACCCGCCCATAGTAATATGACGTCCACAGATGGGATATCCCATCCTGGGTGGACGTCATATGACGTCCTGGGCTTTGTGGGGGGATATCTGAATGATGCCTGCAGCTAGAGGCATCATTCAGATATCCTTCTCTTCTGCCGGAGATTCTGCGCAACATAAGAATGATCATAGCGGCCCCTTGATCGTTCTTATAGGCAGGGGGAGGGTTCATCCCCCCCTCCCACCGCCATCCCGTGCTTCTCCGGGCTCTCCCGTGCCATCGGGGGCCCGGAGAATGAACCGTCCGGTGCCGGAGGTGAACCATATAGATGACTGGTGACCAAATGGTCACCAGTCATCTCTATGACCGTCGGAGGCCCGGGGCGCGATGTGATGACGTCACGCCTGGGTCCTCAGAAGTAAACAAAGCCGCCATTGTGGCTAGTAAGCATGAGATCGGTGATTTTTTTTTCACAATCTCATGCTTTCCAGCCTGGAGGAGAGATGTGGGGTCTTATTGACCCCACATCTCTCAATAAAGAGGACCTGTCACACACATTCCTATTACAAGGGATGTTTACAAAAGTGCTAAAAAAAAAAAATTAAAAAGTGTAAAAATAAAAAAAGGAAAAAAATAAAATAAATAATAACATTTTTTTTTTAAACGCCCCCGATCAGAAGCGAACGCACACGTAAGTCCTGCCCACATATGTCGCCGCATGCGTTGGAGTGCGTGCAACAATTCTAGCACTAGACCTCCTCTGTAACTCTAACCTGGTAACCTGTAAAAATGTTCAAAGCGTCGCCTATGGAGATTTTTAAGTACCGAAGTTTGGCGCCATTCCATGAGTGTGCGCAATTTTAAAGTGTGACATGTTAGGTATCTATTTACTGGGCGTAACATCATCTTTCATATTTTACAAAAAAATTGGGCTAACTTTACTGTTTTGTTATTTTTTAACTCATGAAACCATTTTTTTCCAAAAACAAGGCGTTTGAAAAATTATTGTGCAAGAAAAAAAGTTGCAATGACCGTCATTTTATTCCCTAGGGTGTCTGCTAAAAAAAGCATATAT